>CATIWO010509131.1:0-13598 GCA_949673435.1 Macaranga tanarius
CTAAATACTAAATATCAATTAACAATTAAAATTAATAACTATTAAGATCACCAACTATAAGATTACTATAAAGTTACTAAATATAAGATTAGATTACTAGTAATTAGTGATTATAAAATTAAGTAAGTATCACTCTAAAAATTTTTCATATTATGAAGTAATTTAATATTACTAGAAAGAAAATTAGTATTACCATATATACTAATTTAGTATGAACCTAATAACTATAAGATTACTAAAATCTACGTATTAATTAACCATTGAAAATATTAACTACTAATAGTACCAACTATAATATTACTATGAAATTACTAAGATTAAAGTAATAATTATTGGATATTAGTATTTAGTATTCAAATATATGATTACTATGAGGTTACTAAGATTAAAATTAAATATAAGATTACTAAATACTAAATATCAATTAACTATTAAAATTAATAACTACTAAGATCACCAACTATAAGATTACTATAAGGTTACTAAATATAAAATTAGATTACTAATAATTAGTGATTATAAAATCAAGTACGTATCACTCTAAATAATTTTCATACTATGAAGTAATTTAATATTATTAGAAAGAAAGTTAGTATTACCATATATACTAATTTAGTATGAACCTAATAACTATATTACAAAAATCTAAGTATTAATTACTATTAAAATTATTAACTACTAATATCACTAACTATAAGATTACTATGAGGTTACTAAGATTAAATTACTAATTATTGGATATTATTATTTAGTATTCAATATAATAGAATAATAAAACATTAATTAGCAATAATATTAACTAAATATTATAAAATACTAAAATAATGTTAATTAAACATAAATATTATAAAAATTTAATATCCATTAAATATATTTTGATGTAAATATACTGGGTATTCTAATTTAGTATTATAAAATAAATTTATTTAATATTAAGTATATATAATTTTAATTATTAAATATAGTTCAAAACTACGTAGTTTTAACATAAATCGATGTAGTTTTGATAAAATAAAAAAAAAATACACCGTTTTATATTAAAACAACATAGTTTTAATCCAAAACAACACAACCCTAAAACTAAAAACCTAACACACATTTCATTTGCAACATTTCCCCTAAAATCGTAAACCACAGTCCACACCGCATCACAGCCGCACTGCCCTCCCTCTCGTCTTCACATCTCGATTCGTAGCCACATCACAGCCACACTCCACACCACATCACAGTCCACACTCCACCCCGATTTGCATCTCGCCATTCATTTTGGCCACGCAACAACTCATCTCTGCTGTTTTTTTTCGTCATCTGCCCTCCCCTCGATTTGATTTCAGCTCATCTCTGCTTCTCCGCCTCGACACTTGCCTTACCAGTTACCATAGCAGCTTGTTCTCGCCAGTCGCAACACACACAGTCTTCTTTTGAAAAGACCCAGCAGTTTCATCAACCGATTAACAAAATATGAAGGAAATGGGTCTCAACTGATCTCACCATGTTTTCACAGAGTGTTTGCATTTCTTCATCAATTGTTGCTTCTGTTCAGTAAAAAAGGTCAGTGCTTCTTTCTAATTTCTGTTCTCGCCATTTTCTTTTTTTTTTTCTTTTTCACAGCTTGTTCTTTTCATCTTTTTTCTTTTATCTGATCTCGCCATTATTTTTCTTCATATGCTTTACCAATCCCTGCTCGATGTTGCTTCCGGAATTGCTATTGTGAAGGTTGTTGAAATTTCTATTCAAGCAAAAAGGTTAGTTTTGTTATGTGGCATGCTTTAGTCGTTGTCTATTACATTGTTGTTCATTTTTTCCGTTATTTTTTTCATGTTTTTTGTTTTCTTGTTGACTGCAAGTGTTCTACTGGTGTGGTGTTTAAATGAAGTCAATTATTCATCACAAATTTTTAATGGCATTATATAAATTAGTTTGAGCGGAAATGAAGTCAATTGTTCTTTTGATGTTCTGCTGTTTTCTTCTGTTTATTTATCTTATAAATTCTTCTGTTTATTTAAATGAAGTCAATTATTCATCACAAAATTTTGATTTGTTCTGCTGGTGTGGTGTATAAATATCATGTTCTTACCTCTGTTCTATTTTTTATTTTTATAAGCGGAAGAATTGGCTACGGGCTTTTTATGAGATAAAGCGGAAAAAAAAGGTAATTTTGAATTATAAAATTTGTTTTCAAGTTCATATTTGTTTTTTTAACATTTGCTAATTGTTTGCTATTTTTATAGGATCAATAGAACTTCAAGGAAATTACACTACCTTCATCTTCATGAAAGAATTGAAAGCTGCCTATGGTAACTTCATTTTCTACTTTGTTGTTACTGAAATTTGATGTATGTGTTGTTTTAATGAAATTGAATGTTGCTTGATGTTGTATGTGTTGTTATAGCTGTTGTTGTTGCTTATATTAAATGTTGTTTGTGTTGTTTTTGATGGCAGTGTTTTCAAGCTGGACATGTTTTTCAAGCTGGTTGTGCCGTTTTCAGTGATTGGGCTGCTGTTTTCGATGTCGGGGGTTGCTCTTTTCAGTGCTAGGGCTGTTATTCTTCATGCTTCAAGACATTTCAGACTTATTTTATTATTTTGCTATTTTATTTATTGCATTGGATGACTGTAATATTTGAATTTTTTTTACTTTATGTATTGTAGGATGACTAATAATTTTGCATTGGATGAATTTAATACTTTTTATATGCTTATTTAATGTTGATTTTATGCTTTAAAGTGTATTCTCTTTGTATATTATTGTTATATCCAATTTTTTTAGGTACAAATGAGCTCATAAACAAGTCTTTAAACGATCAAACAAACGAGCAGTTCAACGAACACAAACCGAGCCTTGTTCGCGAACAAGCTCATGTTCGTCTCGAGCCGAGCTCAAGCTCTGAATGTCCAATTTTTCCCGAGCTCGAGCTCGAGCTTGAACACCCATTCAATACGCCGAGCCGAGCCCGAGTACTCTAAAGCTATGCTCGGCTCGGCTCGGCTCGGCTCGATTACAGCACTAGATGCAATCGAGTAAACTAACGCACCTGCTATCTTTCTTGGTGTGGACCAACATTTTAGTTGGCTCTTCACAATAATCATCACTAAAAAGAAAAATTAAAAGACCTCTATTTCGGACAGTTCAGCAAACAATTGACTAGGCCACAATTAACCAAAAAAAAAAAAGGCACAGCCCTATGATGACAACAAAGAAAAAATAATCCACATACCAGGATTAACATAAATTAACATTAACCAGTACTATACTACTTTAATATTGCAACAACGTAGCATTTCAAAGTTAAAGGCATTTCAGCGTGAAAACTTACAGCTTCCACCTTAGCCATTTCAACCATAAAATTTGATGGCTTCTCCTGCAAAAAATAATGTCATAAAAATATCTAGTTACCAATCAAAATTTTTGGCACCACACTGACTTAAAGCACATAGATACAAAGATATGCATACCTGCTTTGACTGGGATGCCTTCATGAGAAGCATCAAATCCCCATGGGAATGAAATGTTTGTACAACATTAAGAGAACTTGCAATAGAATAGCTAGTCTGCACAGATCCATATTTGACAGTTGATCCACATAAAGCATCATTATGGAAACAAATGCTCAGGCAGACTTTAAAGTATAACTACTACTCCTGTCTGGTGATGTAAATTAGATTAATCACAGACAGGAGTTCTTCATGCTTATGTATAAAGCAACTACTGATTGAACTAAAGCAACGAAGATAAGGTAATTGAAAGCAGTCACTTACCCTCTTAGCAAAATGGACAGGACTTTCTTTACAGTTATCAAGGGGTGAAATTATTGGCAGGTACTCCACCTTTTAAATTCAGAAAAAATAAAATCTTAATCAATTCAAACAAAAGTTTCATGGCAACAGGTAACCAAGTAACCAAGGAGCAAATTAACAGACAGGGCAGACATACCTCCATGAAATTGTGGAACTGTGTGAACATCCTAAACATCAGCTTTGCCAAGGAAATATACCCCCTAAAAGAAATGGCAAGACATAATAAGAGCGATTAATAAGAGACAACTAAAGGTAGCCAAGAAGCAATTGATAACATACATGGAGAAAATCCTACCAAGATTGGTCAAAGTGAACATGGGGATAGCGAACAACCACAGGCTGGATAGCAAAACCAGGGATGAATGCACCGAGTTGGAAAGAAATAGTGACCCTTCCATTGGTTGTCGTTCCCTCAGGAAACAATAGCACTCTAGGAAATCTATCGCATGAAGCTTTTCTCTGTATTGAGAACCTTGAAAGCACACTTCTGTATCAAATAGCTTATAAATTGATAAAAATCATTTAAATTTTGTCTTGCCAAGTAAACAACAATTGGATTCCTGGGTACTCTTTTGGTTCTTAAATTCTCAATCAATTCCCAGAACAAACGGATAAACAAACTTCAATTAAGTTTCCAAATACAAAATAAGTAGAAGGAAGAAACAAAAACATTCAGAAAGCAATTTAGAACTGACATAAATATGATAACAATAGAAATGAATCAGACAATAGAAGTTTAGTAAAGAAAATGTAGAAACTTTCTACCTTTATTTCATTGACAGCTTGTTTTCTTGATGCTTGAGAGAACCTATTAACATATATCACCTGAGAAAATGTTGAAACAAAGATCACAACTATACCCAAAATAAAAATAAAAATGAAGGCATAATTATGATTATCTGTTTATTATACACATGAAGAGAAAACAGCACACCTGCATTGCTCTAATAATAGTACCAACAAAGGGTATGGAATCATGTGACTCAGCAGCAACAATTGTAGGAAACAACTCATAGAAATAGAAAATAGGTTCAATATATGAAACATGATTAGATACAACAATTGGAGCAATTTCTCTCGGAGCTGGTTTTCCTTTCCTTTTTATCCACTGGTATCTGTACCCATAATTAAATTAAATGAGTTTAAATCATTAAAAAAAATAATAAAAAAGAAATATAATAAAACATACCCAAAAGAGAAGAGAATACAGCGAGCAGAAACCCTAGTAATCCACATTAATCTACAGCGCCATTTAGGCATAGGATTACGCTTATCTTTCCATCCTTGAAGAGCTAATTTAGTAGCAATATAACCAACTAACAAACAAACCCCAAAAATCACCAATCTTGCTAAAGCAATCGGCAAGCATATCAGGATCTTTAACACCTCATAGAGGCCGTTAATTTCAGGCGTGTTGTTCCGAAATGGATCCACCGTTGACGGCGGCGGAACAGATAAGCCATCGGAGCCGATAAACTCGAATGGATTGCGAAGAGTATGGTTGAGACCTGAAGAGTGATTGCTGCTGTTGCAGCTGCTGCTGCTGCGGCGGCGGTAATTGTGATTATCGTGGACGGTGAGAATTAGATGAGAGTTATGATCGGACGGCCGATGGTGGAGGAGAGGGGAGGAGAGGTTATTGTCGGCCATTGGATTGAGGAAACGGAACCGTATGAGGAGGAGACACAGAGGGGGAAAAAAGAGATTGGCTTTTTTATTTTTTATTTTTATTTTGCACTGAGAAAATTCTATGATTACTTTCCACTATTTCGGAAGACAGCAATGCAACGGGCTATAAATAAATTACTTATAGTTTGGCCCCGTGCTTTCCACGTAAGTCTTGTCGCTTTGTAATATTTTCTATAATTTTAGTACTTTCCCTTTTTTTATTTTATGTAATAATAATATAAAAAGAGTTTAATTTATTAAATTTATAGGTTTAGCATAGAAATGCAATGAATTTCAAGAATCAATTCGTATTTCTTCGAAATAATTTACTTCCTAAAAGTAAAAAATTATATAATAAAATCTTATATCAGATTAGCATAAAATACAAAAGTTTTGTGTTGGATGATGATCGGTAGGAGAAGAGCCACGTGAACAAAATAAAAATAAAAATAAAAATGTTACGTAGGCGGAATCTTCTTGTAAAATAATATTAGATGATCCGTCCAGTCGAGGTTCCACCGCCAGGCATGAAGCTCCCGCTCAGTGAGTGAGCCACATGTGCCACTCGGCCAACACAACACAAGCATCATAAAAAAAAATTCATAAAAAGTTACAAGTGGCTCGCTGGCTCCTCAAAAAGACTAGGAAAAGAAACTAGAGGATGAATTATTATTTTCTCTTGTTTAGAAATGGAGAGGGAAAGAGAGAAGAGACAAAAATTGGAAACAATTTTGCTTCTCTCTCTCACTTTTTCTTTCACCTGATTTTGGAGAGAAAAAAAGAGGGAGAAAAACTTTGAGTTTACAAAACTACCTTTCTTTTTACCTTATATTATATATTTGTTTCCAAAAAAAATATATATCAACATTTACAATTCACATTTATGATTTGAAATTTTTAATATTATTTTTTTTAAAAAAAAGTATTATCAAATAAGAATATATTTGCTAGTTTTTTATAATTAAATTTATTTGATAATTTTTATATTAATTCATATTCTATGAATTTATTTTTTTTAATTTTTTAAAATAATATTTTAAAATAAACATAATAAATTATGTATGAATTTAAAATAGTTAATTGCTAAATAACTTTTTTATATATATTCAAAAAAGAAATATATAATATAAACAACGAGGATAAAATGGTTATTTTAATGATTTTATTACTTTCTCTTCTTTATTAATATTCTATTAATATTCTATCCCAAATAAGGGAGATAATATTTTCTCTCTCACACTGATATTCTTCTCAAACAACCTATAGAAAATAAAAAATTTCATCCCCACTTTCTGACCAAATGGCTCCGCTTAAACTAAAGAAGTGGGATGATGCGTGTCAATAGTATCATATTCACATGCCTCGCCTCAACTTTCATTTATTCACCTATCGTTTTTTCATAACCTTAAACTAACTTTCGATAATAGTTCAAAAAAAAAAAAACTAACTTTCGATATATTATGAGCATGACCATGACAAGGACACCATTTTTAAGCATAAATCTTAATGCACTCAACACTCCGTACAAGCTTCTGTACCATATAAATATATAATGGCCTGAAATATTCATCCATTTGCAGAGCTAAATGCAATATATCTTCTCCATATATATTCATCTGATTTGCACAAAATCTTAATATCCTTTCGGTCATCCAAATTCCTTTCATTTTTGTCTTCTTCCCTTCTTTAACCATCAGCTGTTTTTTCAACCTTTTTGTTTTCATTTTTTTTTTTTCCTTAATGGGCGGGAAGAAACAGGCGAGGAGGGGAAGAATGGCTGCTACTTGCACCAATGATGACAGTTGAGGCTCCTCTGGAATTTCTCACATTCCAAATTTTTTCCAAATTGGAGAACACAAGCATCAGCTCAGATGACAATGTGAAAGTTTGGGATTATATAAGCAGCAGCAGCAGCAAAGAAACTACTCATCCTCTCCAGAATGGAATTCCTGCAGATCATTGCTCTCATCTGAGCTGCTACTCTCTTTGCTATAATCCACATTGCTATCTGGATCGTCAAAAGATTCCCTATCTGTGAAGAACTGTCCATCTTCCGGTGGCTTGTAATCTTTCCCTCTCCACACAACAATCTGCTCCTTCTCATATGTAACAAGGATACAAGGAACCAAATCCTGTAACAATAGTCCTAACCATCAAAACCATAAGAAAGAAGAGTGTGCAGGCACATGCAAGTATACATGATACACCCTTCCAGTTTTTGCTTTAAGGGCACTGTAAAATAAGTATTCAATCAGATTCAAATATTACCCTTAATTTGCAGCCTATTTTCTTGTAATCACTCTTCTCAAGTCCTTGGCAGTCTATCCGAACCAGCTCATTGACAAGAAAAGCGTCTCTGACCATTGGTACAAGACTAGCATAATAACCATTTTTGGCTGCATTTGTAACTAGGAAATTAGTGATCAAAACTATAAAAATTGGGAACAAGAGAGCAAGAAAAAACAATATACCCAGCTTTGTTAGAGCAGGAACAGCTAGTCCTTTCTTCCTCATTTCCTTTGTTTCCTCAATGCTCAGGCCATCAATTGTAGTTTTGATTAGTCTTGGATATATGGGTTCATGAGGTCTCCACATCATCAACGGAATCACAGGCCTTTTCCTAGGATTATAGTTCCTGCCTCTATATAATACCAGCAAACCACCATGTCTGTGAATGATCTTCCCAGAGGTTTTATCCTGTGACAGACAGGTAAAAATACTATAAACTTTTCTTACAAGGAAACATGTAGCTGTACACAGTCCAAATCACATCATAGGTACACCAAATAACGAGAAGCAACAGCACAGGTAATATATATACACACACACACACACTATACGTTATAACCCGACCCTGTTTTCTACAGTTGTTTGAACAGTGATTTTACTTTTCTCTCCTCCATAGTTTTGTCTTTCCATTTTAGCCAAGAGTCATCTCCAAAACGACGTCGTCAGGATCAGTACGGCTATGCTTCTCCTCTTTCCGTTGTCTATTCTTCTTCCCATCCCCTTCTCTGCCCCTCAACCAGCAAGGCCTCTACCTTCACCAGATGAGATCAAGCTCTGTCTTTCCAAACCAACCTCAAGTCCGACCGCAGACGAACAAATTCGCGTCAACCTCGGCTATCCTTCCACTTTCAATCCCCTCTTTATTAACTTTTCAATTGCCCTTCAATCAAACAAAGGTTCGATCTTGATCTTAAAGTAGCAACTTTCTTTCATCCCTTCAATTCACACTTTGAAGCTGTTTAGCAGCTTTCTTTCAACGCAGACCCAACCCAAAAGCTTCTCTCTGTTTCTTCATTTTTCTGTCATTTATTTTCTCTCAATTTTTATTATTTTTTCTTCAATTCAAATCTTATATTTGATATGATCAAAGTCAAATCAATTCAATCGCAAACCCAACCAAAAATATGTGGTCAGAGATTAAGGTTGTCGAGGAAGTTGAGCAAAATAACAGCAACAATGAAGGGAATCGGGGCAGCATCGCCTTCTAGGCATGTAGGCTTTTCTGCCCTTCTCTTTCTGTTATTATTTAAGAAAAAAAAAAATGATTTCTTAAGCTGCTACTAGATAAAATTTTCAAGTTCAGTGTTATTATTATTATTATTATTTTGCAGCTCTCAGTGTGATTTGGAGGCTAATCTATTTAAGGAATGACTGATCCCTTTTGTTCTTTGTATTAGAATTGTCATTTCGAATTTCATTTTATGGTTCTTGAGCACTTTTCATAAAATTTGGATTTGTTTTATGAGATTCTATGTGCAGCTTATGGAGCAACGGGGTTATGGGGAAGAGTACATAACTTGTTACAAGATGATGATAAGGTTAATAAAGTTTCTAGAGGGACAGTTCTTTTTCTCTTTGATTTTTTTTCTTATATTATAGCTGGGCTCTTCCATCTCTGATAATTTTAATATATCTTGATCGGAGCTTCTTTAGCTGATTCAATTATACAAAAAGTGATTTTTTCCCTGCATTTTCTCTTTCACATTTTACCATCAAAGAGTCCTCATAGCTCTGGAGACAACTCTATTATTTTGGTCTGAACTACTTTTTATCAGACATTGTCATTTTAGTCTGAACCACTTTTTTACGGACATTGTTAACTTTGTTGGTTTGCAAGAAGTTTCTGAGTGGTATTGTTTATGGGCAGAAATTGTTGGTTGAATGCAAAGAGGGTTTTGGCATTTTTCATCAATTATCAACATTTATTTTCTAAACTTTTACCAACCCACAAAAAAGAAAAGAAAAAATTAGATGCAGGCTCTTCCCAGCAGACATCAATCATGAGGTGAACAAGTTCAACCTCTTATTTAAACATCTTACTTAATTTTGTTCTACTACGGTAGGAATTTTTACAAGAGACTGTTGTCAGGTTTTATCTCTAACATCCTTTGTTGTAAGGCAAATATTTGTTCACTAAACCATTTTGAGTATATGCAGGTTTGAAGACAAGAAATCTTTGATGACAGGAGGTGCAGGTGGCATAGGCCAGACCATTGCGAGACTTTTTTAAGAATGGTGCCAAAGTTGTGATCACAAATGTCAAATCCGATTTGGGTTAATCTGTGTCTACCCAAATCAAGTCACAGTTTGAAGTTCAGACAATTAGTTTCCTATGTTTATTGTGATTTCCTATGTTTATTGTGATTTTAATAATGAATTTGAAATTAAAATTGCAGTCTATACAGCAGTTTCATTACATGCAAAGCTTGACATAATGCTCAATAATGCAGGCATAGCAGACTGTCCTGATACAAGTATATAGCATCAATTGAACATGAAGATTTTTTATGAGTTATGGACGTGAATGTTTATGGGGGATTTTTAGGTGCAAAACATGCCTCAAGAATAATGATTCTTGAAAAGAAAGGCTACATTCTGTTCTCTGCAAGTGCTGCTTCAGTTATATGTGGAGGTCTTCATGGTTATACAGCTTCAAAGCATGTTGTTGTTGGGCTAACAGAGAATTTAGCTGTAAAACTGGGGAAGTATAGTATCAGAGTTAAGTGTATTTTACCTATTCGGTTGCCAACTCCTATGAGCACTGCATTGCTGGGTCTGAAATCTGAGCAAGTACAGCAACTGGCTTCTGGATTAGCATGTTTGAAGGAGGTAAAACTAGAGGAAAATGATGTAGCTGAAGCAGCTTTATACCTTGCAAGCCATGTGCTAAATTTGTTAAGTGGCTAAAAAAGGAAATGGAAGAAACTAAAGCTACCTGATTGCTTTATAACATAAGGGATAATTGAAGGAGAGAGATGAAATTGGTGCGATGCAATGCCGGTGAGCAGCTTAGTTCAAATAATGCAATTGACATACTGATCTCTTGGAGATGGAAAGAAAGGGAAGGAGAAATCTTTTATCTTATTAATTTTGCAATGAAATTTGTCACCTGAATGCAAGGAAAATGATTCATGGGATAGGTACAAAGGTTAAGTTTGTTTTGGATATTATTGTTGCTAATTCTCTTATGTCTATGTATTGTAAATATGGCAAATTCAGGGAAAGCTTGAAATTGTTCGATGAAATGCTTGAAAGGAGTGCTGGTTCTTGGAATGTTGCTATTGTAGAGGATATGTGGATTCAGGGAATGGTAATTTCAGTCAGGAAATTATAGAATTGATTAAAGATATGCAAATTGATGAGTTTCATCCTAATGCATTTACAGTTTTAAGTCTTCTAACTTTGTGCGATAATGACATTGGGAAATGGGTTTAGGTCTGGATTCAGATGTTCATTTGGATGTTGTTTGATCGATATGAATTTGAGGATTGATAAAGTTGAAAATGCTATGCAACTGTTTGGCCAAATGAAAAGAATTGTTTATGTTTAGACAGCAATAATTAATGGCTATGTGTAAAATGGTGCTCTGGAAGAAGCCTTAGATCTTTTTCATGAAATGTTGGTGAAAGATGGTGCAGAACCCAACAGGGTAATGCAACAGCACCCTTTTCTGACTTCACGGTTTTATTTATTTATTATTATTTTTAATTTTCTTCTTCTCATTTCGCTATTTCTATTTAATCTTTAATTTGATTAGATAATTATATTATTGCAATCGGTTTCAGATAAAAGTATAATTAGTATTCATAACTGTATGTTAAATTTTGTAGTACTTTTGTTATTATTCTTTTTTTTTAACTATTTTATTGTATCAAAAGTAATCATTATTGGATTTAAGTATTATAATTTTAGGGAGGTAAAATTTTTATAGCAAAGGATGAAAATACATTTTTATTTTAAATTGTTTATTAATATCTTTTATTTTTCTCAAGTAATATAATTTTTTTTATCTTTTTATTCAATGTAATAAAAAAAATGCACTCCCATTATGTATGTATATCAACATTATTTCACCTAAATAATAACATTTAATTTTCATTTACTATTATATTTTTATTATTTTAATATAATTTTTAGTATAACTTTTTAAATTAAACCAATATATAAATATAAAAAATTTACCCACTGCAACGCACGGGAAGAAATCTAGTATATATATAAAGAAAACGCCTTGTTAATGAAAGATAGCTAAAAATGAAGAAAAAATAGTTTCGCAGATTGGAAAGAAAGAAGCTACCTCAAGCTGGGCGCACAAATTTTTCATGTCCACTGTGGGAACACCTAGACACTTAATCCTCACTGCTTCAGCATGTTTCCAATGATTATGAATATCATTCAGCATGTTGTGGGTTAATCCATCTCTCCCTACACAATTAACATGACAGAATACCATACATTAAGAGAAAAATTCATCAACTTTACAGTAATTTTGGTGGCAGTGCTGTGCAATAGGACAAGAAAAAAAGAAAAATTTGTGTTAAATTATACATTTCACAATTAATATTGCTCATATGACTAATGCCAAAAACATATCTTTAACTAACGAGGTCAAATCTGAAACTGGTTAATATACAAAAAAATGCAACCTTTGTAAACTAATAAAATAAATTGCATACCAAGATTAATCTGCTTCTTGGTTTTCTGCCTCTGACAACTCTCCACCAAAATCTTCCTCTCACCATTAGTAAGTGGCTCACCTTGAATTCTCTCTCTCATAATCTTCCTCTTCTCCTCCAAATTCGGATCCTCAGATCCATCCACCGACTTCACCTTCGGTTCAACCACCGGAGCGCAAACTCCTGTCCATACCCGGTCCAAACGGTTCGGACCAAATGGAGAGTACTTGGGCTCTCTAAGTCCGATAGGCCTCACCGCCTGACTGCTCTCCGTGTAACTATACCGGAAATCAAAAGGAAGATCCGAATGTACCGGCTTTTTCCTGGTTCTATCGAGCGATGAAGGCGGACGATACAAAGGCTTTTGCTTTTTCTTGGTTGTGGAATTAGGGTTTTGATGGTTATGGGGAGACAGAGAGGGTGGAGGTTTAAAGGAGTAGTGATCATGGAGTTTTGACGATGCCGGCGCCGATGCCCACGAGAAACAGCGTTGGAGCAGCGTTAGATGCGGCGGTTTTTGGCGGGAGAGGCGGTTGAGAAGTAACATTAAGGTTTGAAGTTGGGGAATTTTGAGGAAATTAGGTTTTAAGGAGTGTTGTCGGCTGCGAAGAGTGAAATGGCAGATCCTCCCCCATGCACTTTTTCTTCTTCGAAGAGAGCGGCAATTGATGCGATTATGGCACGAACGAAATTGAATTAGCTCCGGCGATGTGAGTAACTGATTTTGAGGGCAATTTTGGAAAAAAAAAATAAATAAAAAAAAAGGTTTTCCCTTGCCGTAAATTGGAGGAGATTTGAATTTTGATAGAGTTGGTGAATTTGTTTTGGAAGACTTTAACAATATCAATGGTAAGCTCTTTTCTCTTTTCTTCTTTTATTTTCATGGATTTTTTTTTTAATATATATAAATGATAGCCATGTTGCCAATAATATTATTTTAGGCACAATTCCATTTTTTTAATCGTGATAGTTAGGGCTGTTTAATTTTAATTTGCAGGATAATTAATGGCTACTCTTGTTGAACCTCCAACTGGGGTTAAAATTCATGGGAAGCATTACTATTCGATGTGGCAAACTTTGTTTGAAATCGACACCATTCAATTCTAATATTTTGCTTAGAAGTAAGAATTACTTGGATGGTAATTAAATTTTCTTATAAGCATTAAG
>CATIWO010509164.1:0-28735 GCA_949673435.1 Macaranga tanarius
GAAAATTTCGTGCGACGGAATAATTCCGTCGCTATTTCCCACTCTATATATTGGCGCCAACGTTCCCGCAATAATTTAGCAACGAAATAGTTGTTCGTTTCAATTTCTGTTGCTAAATCCCTCTCTAATTAATTTAGCAACGGATTTTAATTCTGTTTCTAAAAGTTTGTAGCAATTTCAAGTTTCCGTTTTAAATCTGTCGCAATTTCGTTTCTATATCGTTATTTTCTTGTAGTGTTATATATATATATCAATTAATACTCTATATTTATTATTCTTATTATTATTACTAATATTTGTTCATATATATATATATATATGCACGCCTATTAACATAGGAATAACTTTAATCTCTACCTTCTCCCACTAAAACAATAATAATAATAACAATAATACTTGAATCTATAACATCAAGAATTTGAGTTCACAACCACTAATATGCGAGATTCCAGCAAAACCATAGAAGAAACATATATTTATATACATATATAGAGGCCATATACATGCTTGGAAACAAGGAAATAAATAAATAAAAAGAAAGGGAAGGAAGAAAAGCACTCACCAATTTTTCCTTTTCACTTCCAATCTTCTTTTTATCTTTCTTAGTTAATTATTTTTTTTTTCTAAGACTTCTCATGTAAACCACTCTCTAATCACTTAAAGCCATCACCCTTCCCTACATGTCCACTACTCAACCCTTCCCTCTCCTTTAATTGACATCTATCTATTTATTTATTATTGTTAATTCTCAGGCTTATCAACTTATTATTATTATACTTTATTTATTTATTTATTTACTAAATAATATAATATATGTATAGATATTTATGTGTATATATATATATTACCCCACATATGTTATCATTATTGTCCCTAAGAAAAATTTCTTACTTACAAAATTATGTACTACCTTCAATAGTTGCAATTTAGTCCTCTATTAAAACTTATTTTTTAAAAACAATTTAGTCCTACAAAAATGTATTATTAAAATTTTCGGGCACGAACCCGACAATAATTATTTTAAGTCACATTTCTCAAATACTATAAAAAGCGTAGTTAAAGGTTAATGTATAAATATGCATAGTAACACATTGTTAATTTAATCAATATAATAAAAGTGTTGCAATATAATCTTTTAGTAATATTTGATAAATGTAGTACAAATATTTTGTAGTAACATTTTTAAAATGTTGTTATATGTTAATATTATGACATTTAATAAACCATTTTTTTAACATTTATTAAATATTACTTAAGTAAATTTTATTGCAATAAAAAAATGTCACTAAAAGTTATTATTAATGTTGTAATAAATGAATACTAACAATTAATAAAAATATTATTTTAATATCTAGACACACCGAATAAAAGTTACATTTGAATAACATTTATAAAAAATTATGGTATAGATCTAAAATAACATTTTTTTAATTTTATATAATATTTGATCAATGTTATTATAAGTGTTTTTTGTTGTAGTGTATGATGCAATGAAAATTTTTTATTAATACTAATAAAAAGAATTTTCAATGATAAGAATATTTTTTCAAATGGAATATTTCCATGTACTGATAAAAAGTTTTTCCTCTGAAAAAGAAAAGACTTTTCTTTGTTTGGTGAAACTTTTTCCTCCTATAAAAAAATTGTTCTTCTTAGAAAAAAAAAATTCTTCCTATGATTGAAAATATTTCATTCACAAAATAAAACTTATTTTTTTTCAAGAAGAAAAAACTTGTTTTCTTATAAAAAAAGTTTCCTCATATGAAAATCTTTTTTGTTGGAGAATTTTTTTCCATTAAAAAAAAAATTTGATTCCTTAAAGGTTTTATTCTTGTAAATGAAAACAAATTCTCATATACAAAATTTTTGAATATGAAACATTAAATAAAAACTAAAAATCAATATATTTACATATTTCCATCTGTATTTTTGTAGTTGTTAAATAAGTTGATATCATCAATTGATTTATTTTTACAATATTAATTAGTTATTTATTATAATTATTAGCACAAAAATATTCTTTAAAAACATAACAAATGTTTGTCTAATATATAGTTTTAAATTTTTGCACGTCCTATACTTGTTAATAAAGGTTGTAGAACTATTGTATTGTATAATAACCTTCATATTTGTTATCAAATTTGTATGGTATGAACATGGCATATATTGTAGTGATTATAGAGATTAAAATTGATTTGTATTGGTTTTCCTAATTAGATCCTCTAGAGAGGTGTATATATATGTGTAACCTATGAATTCAATAAGACAAGACAAATTCTTATTCTTCTTAGTTCTCTTCCTCTGTTACATGGTATCAAAGAAAATCATCAATATATTTTCGGCTTCTTTTTCTACTGCCCAATGAGCAGAAGACTGAATTTTTTTAGGATTTCTCAGTTTCTGCTTAGAGGATATTTTCACCTCACAGCCATCACCAATAGAACCGCGCCCCATCAATCGGCCAATATCCAACATTGGGTCACCTGAATCTCAACACGTGGTCTTCATATGCTGCCCAAAGCTCCTACCACCTTCCTCACGTACCGGCATATGACACTGTTAAAGAAGGAATTGTCAACTCTAGTCACCTTTTCTAGAGTTGCCATATTCTCGGAACTATCCTTATGTGGTTCATCTTGTTAGTTCTCTTCTATTATAGGTTCTTATGCAATTTTTGCTACTATTGCTTTGCATTATTTGGTTACTACGAGACTTGATTCTTCCACCTATCTTAGATGACCACTGGTTGTTTGCTATATTATTTTTGGTTGATGATTTTATGTGATTTTAGCTACTGGTTGTTGATTTCACTAGATTTGATACTACTGGTTTTGTTTTAGTTAATATTGGTTTGGATTGATTGAGACATATTGTTTCTAATACTATGCCTAAAGAATATAAGAACATGGTTATGACTAATATTGTTCTTGTGATGTCCAAAATTACAGAGTATAAATTAATTGGTTTCAATTATTTAGTATAGTGTAAGACAATTCAGATTTATTTAAGGAGTATTTTTATGGATAATTTTCTCACTGATGATTCGCCCACAGATAATACTCATCAATTGTGGCTTAAAGATGATGCTAGATTATTTTTGGAAATTAAAACTCTAGTAATACTAAGATAGTCAGCCTAATTAATCATGGTAAATATGATAAAGAGCTAATGGGTTTTTTAAAATTTATGTATTTTGGAAAAGTGAACTTACCTTGTATCTATAAACTCTGTAGAGGCTTTTACCGTACTAAACAATAAGATCGACCTCTTCAGGTTTATGTAGTTTAAAAAGATTTATGAGGAATTGAATGTGTTATTGCCTTTTAGTCCTGATGTGAAAGTTTAATAATATCAACAGGAATAATGATTGTGATGAGCTTTCCTACCCCTATTTTGAGACTGTAAAATCTAAGATTCTATCTAGTGCTGAAATTTCATCTCTACACAAAACCTTCATTAGATTACTTTGCGTAAAATGTACTTCCTCTACCAATTTACATGTTCAACCTTCTAGTGCTTTTGTCAACCATAATAATAAGAATAATACCAAAGGTCGAGGACATAATACTTGAGATTTAAATATATAGGGAGTTGTCTAGTATTATTGTCATAAGTTGGGTTTTACTATAAAACATGCTAAAAGTTACAGAATAAACCCTAGAGGCCTTCATCAACTTATGTTGTAACAATACCTAACTCATCTTTTAAGCACACAATTACTATTTTTACAAAAGAATTTGTAAAATTTACAAAGTACTAGAAAGCATTAAAGTCCTCATCTTCTCATATCACTACTATTGTTGAATCAGATAACCTCCTACATGCCTTCTTTCCTCCTCATCCAAATGGATCATTTATTCTGGTGCCATAAATCATATGACAGGTAACCCTAACCTCTTTTCCACCTTTCAACCACACACTTCTAGCACTCATGTTTCCTTAATCGATGGGATCACTTTACATATTCTAGTTCTAGCACTATTAATCCAACACCTTTACTGCCCTTATCTTCTGTGTTGAGTCCACTATAATTTTTCTTTAACTTAATATTTATTAGAAAAATCACTCATACTCTAAATTGTTATGCCTTATTCTACCTTGATTATTATTTTTTAGGATTTTATGATAAAACAGATTACTAGTAAGAAACATGAATTAGGAGGTCTTTATGTCCTAGATACTCTAATACCGAGGTCTGTAACTTGCCCCAATATGTTAACCCCTTTTGAAGTACACTGCTGATTGGGACATCCTTCTCCCCCTCTACTAATGAAGTTATATCTTATGTTTCATCGTATGTCTACCATAGATTATGAGTCATGTTAGTTCGCTAAACATCATTATTTGTCTTTGTGTCTATAAGTCAATAAAAGAGCTAGTTCTCCCTTTAAAATAGTTCACTCTGATGTTTGGGGTCCAAGTCATGTTATATCAAAGAGTGGTTTTAGATATTTTGTTACTTTTGTTGATGATTATTTTTGTGTTACTTGGCTTTACTTAATAAAAAATCAGTCTGAATTATTTTCACATTTCATTGCTTTTTATGTTGAAATCAAAACACAAATTAATGTCTTTGTACACATTTTGAGAAGTGATGATGCCAAAGAATATTTTTCTCATCCTTTTTAGAATTACATGATCTATAATAGAGTCCTTCATCAGTTTTTTTTTGTGTTAACAGACCTTCTTAAAATGGCACGATGGAAAGAAAAAATAGACACATTGAAATGGCTAGAGCATTTCTATTTTAAATGCAAGTTCCTAAATATTTTTAGGCTGATGCAGTCTGCACAACATATTTTTTGATTAGTCTCATCCCTTTAACTGTTCTTCATAGTGAGACCCTTTATAGCATTCTTTTTCCCTCAAAACTTTTATTTTCTATTGAACCTCATATTTTTTATAGCATTTATTATGTTCATGATGTCCGTCCTCATATTATAAAATTAAATTCTAAATCTCTCAAATGTGTCTTTTTGGGATACTCTCATCTATAGAAAGGCTATAGTTGTTATTGTGCTAGTCTTAACAAATATAATATGTCTACTGATGTTACTTTCACAGAGAATACCCCATTTTTTATTCATCTCCTCCTCCTTTCACCCAAGAGGATGATTTATTTGTTTATATAGTCATGTCCCATGTCATTCCTAATTCGGATAGTGCTTCACTTCCATCTCTATTTATTCGACAAGTTTATTCTAGATGGCGAGCTCCTCCTGCTCCATGTCCTGCACTAGTATTTTCTTTTGAATTATATCCAATTCCTAAAGATATTAATCTTCCTATTACTCTTCATAAAGGTAAACATCAATGCATTTATCCTATTTCATCTTTTCTTTCCTATAATCGTTTATCCTCTAAATCTTGTTCATGCCTTACCTCTCCTAATTCTATAATCCTTCCAAAGTTTGTTAGTAATGTCTTATCCTATCTTGGTTGGTGAAATGCTATGATAGAGGTGATGAATACTTTGGATGCTAATGGTACTTGGAGTTTAGTAAACTTACCTGCAGGTAAAAAGGCCATCAATTATAATGGGTGTTATTAAAGTTTATCTTGACGAATTTATTACTCGACTTAAGGCTCGTCTTGTGCCTAAAGGCTATACTTAGACATATAGGGTAGATTATTTTGATACTTTTTCTCATATGGCTAAACTCATATTTGTTTAACTACTCATATCTTTTGCTACTTCTTATAATTAGCCACTCCATTAATTAGATATTAAGATGCCTTTCTACATAGGGATCTTTAGGAGGAGGTTTTTATGGAGCAATCACCTGGGTTTATTACTCAAGGGGAGTCTAATAAAGTATATAATCTTTGTAAGTCATTAAATGAGTTGAAATAAAATCTACGAGTTTGGTTTGGCAAATTTGGTCAAGTGGTTGAGCAATTTAGGCTCTAGAAGAGCAAGTCCAACCACTCAGTTTTCCATAAGTGATATGATATTGGTACTATCCTCCTTGTTGCGTATGTCAATGCCATTATCATTATAGGAAATGATAGTAAAGGGATTTTAGATTTTAAATCCTAACTTTATACCTAGTTTTATACAAAAGATTTGGGCATTTTAAAGTACTTGTTAGGAATAAGGTGATGAGAAATAAGAAAGGTAGATTTCTATTTCAAAGAAAGTATATGCTTAATTTACTAACTGAAATAAAAAAATTAGGTGCTAAGCCATACAGTACACTAATGGTTTGTAATGTGCAACTCACCAAAGAAGAAGATTTATTTAAAGATCTTGAGATATACAGAAGATTGGTTAGGAAATTGAATTATCTTACAGTAACTTGGCTTGATATCATACTCTGTTAATATTGTAAGCCAATTCATATCTTATTCTACAGTTCATTATTGGGCAGCCTTAGAGCAAATTTTATGTTATTACAAAAGAACTCTAGGATAAGGTATTGTATATTGAAACCATGGACATAGTAGGATAAAATGCTATTTAGATTTAGATTGGGTAGGATCCAAAATAGACAGAAAGTTTACTATAGGTTATTGCATGTTTATTAGAGGAAATTTGGTGTCTTGGAAAAGTAAGAAGTAAAATATTATATCACGATCAAGTGTGAAATCAGAATACAGAGCTATAGCATAGTCTGTATATGAAATACTATGGATTCATTAGCTTTTGACAAGAATTGGTTTTCAAGTGCCAGTATTAGTAAAATTATGGTATTATAACCAAACTACTACACACATTGCCTCTAATCAAAATTTTCATGAATAAATCAAATATATCGAGATTGATTATCATTTTGTTTATGAAAAATTACAACAAAATTTAATCTCTACATGGTATGTGAAGACTGGAGAACAACCTAGAGATATTTTTACAAAAGCCTTAAATGGTGCTTGGATTGATTATAATTGTAATAAGCTGGGTATGATTAATATTTATACTCCAACTTGAAGGGAAGTGTTACAAAATACGTATAGTGTGAACATATCATAGATTGTAATGATTGTAGGGATTAAAATTGTTATGTATTGATTTGTATTAACATTCCTAATTAGATCCTCTAGAGAGTTGTAGATATATATGTAACTATGAATTCAATAAGATAAGAGAGATTCTTGTTCTTTTTTATTCTCTTCCTCTATTACAATATTCTAATAGTGAAATTTATTATATTAAATCTTTTAAATGCATTATCAATTTGTATAAATTATATAGCTGTAAACATGTAAATTTTTAGATATTAGTTTTACCAATAAAATTTGGTCTATTAAATAAATACCACCTCCTAGCAAAATAATGTCTTTAATTAGAGTAAGATTCAAGAAGTATAAGTTGGTTATGTCGATTATTGGATTCAGTCTCTTGTTGTAGTTTATCTTTAATTAAATAACCTCTGTTTTTTAATGCCACCTCTTGGCAAAATAAGGTATTTAATGAAAGCAAGATTTAAGAAGTAACTGGAATCTGGACTAGGTGGCAACAAAAGAACAAAATTAGATATTAATCTAGGTAAGGCTATTGTGGAAAATGAGAGTAATTTCGATATCCTCAAGTAATAGAAGTTAAATTTTGAGAGGTTCCCAATTCTATCTCACATGGCTAGAGATATTTTTAGCTATTCATATTTTCACTGTGGCTTTTGAGTCTATTTTCAGTGTTGGTGGTCGTGCTCTTAATATATTTAGGAGTTTATTAACTCCAAAAATTGTGGAGGCCTTGAATTTATTGCTGTAAGTTTTCTTGTTAAGGTGCCTGTGATGCTATTGCTATAAGTTTTCTTGAGGCAATGATAAAGCTTCCACCCTAGGCTAATAAGCCTTGACAGATTACATGTTTAAGTTTATTTAGTGGCTTTGTTTTTTTAACTATAACAAATATGGCTACATTCTTGATGTGATTTTAAACTACTGATATCCTGAGCTTGTTATGAAACTTTTGTTATTTTTTAACGATGATGATGCTTCCACCCTAATACATTTTGAGTTATATTGGAATACTTAATTAATTTTACTAGGTGGCTATTTTCAACATTTTTAGTTGTTGTTGCCAGAAATGGGACTATATTCTAGCATGATTTGAAAAAAAAAAGCACTCTAAGCCTATATTCTTGCTGGTTCTATTTTTTTTCATTTATTTTTACTTCATAATATTGTGATTTTTTTAAAAATGTGTCTTTTGTTTTTAATTGATTGTGCAGGTAATATTATGATCCTATTTGCTTGTTGTAGTTTGGTTTTTTGGTATTTTGTTGTCCTTGTATTTTTTCTTTTGAATTCTGATGACTTATATTTTTGGGACTTGAGTGGAAGACTGTCCTGACCCAACCGGTAGTAGCTTGCTTTTTTTTAAAAATATATATATGCATCCTCATTATAATAGTGTAATTATTAATATTATAATTATTGATTTATTGTTGTGTCTAAGTATTAGGATAACAATCTTCTTTTTTTTTTTAATCATAGGACTTAAATTTTGTACTTAAAGGTCTCATTTCTATAAAGAGAACAATCTGGTTTTCTCTGATAGCCAAAATAGCTTTTCTCTGATAGCTTCCTTGATAGCCTAAAAACAGCCTGATTTTTTTGGAAGTGGTTTTGGCCATTTTTAGCCAAAACCACTTCTTGCTTTTCTCGTCTTTCTTATGTCTGTGCATCTATAAGCTTTATTTTTATAGTTCTTAGTTTTTTCGTCGGTTTCCTCTCCTCCCTTTTAGCTATTCCTTTTCTCTTGGTATCTGTAGGCCACTGCAGTGCCAGCATCGACAAAATCAGCATAGGGAGCCCCTTTCTCCTACGGTGGCCTCCTCTTTTGCGGTGGTTGTGTTTTTGTGCAGAGGTCATCTGCTTGCTGCGTCTTCTTCTAGCTTGTGCTCCGAAATAAAGATCGTCCCATCCAGAGTTTTGTGCAGCTGGGTATCTTGTTCAATTCTATAGGCTGCAAATCATGAAGAAGATCATGCTTAGGCCAACTTCAGAAACTTCTTTTCGGTACTGAAGGGACGAAATCTACCCGAGTTTCTGTGTTTGTTGGTTTTTTGGTTGAGTCAGCGAAGTGCTAAGTATCTAGTTTAGTTCTAGTCTTCGCTTAGATGTTTCTAGTTTAGTTTTACGTCTGTACTTAGGGCTTTCAATATTTTAGTCTTTGTTAATTCTCTCCCATCCATAGTCAAATCAAATGTTTGACTATATGTGGTCTCCTCTTTGGAAACCAATATAATGGAAGGAATTTATCTGGTGTTATTAGGTTGAGCAGATTGAAGTCCTACTTTATGGAGGGTGTTTTCAAAGTGTGGGTTTGCTTTGTTTTCACTCAATCAGTTGTATGCTTCCACCTCTTGAATGATATTCTCATTCTGACCTAAAAAAAAATAATCTGTAAAATATGTACAATATGTACTTGGTTCGAAATTATTAATGAAAAATAAGTTACATTTTTATTTTTTTATCCAGCCCAAAATATTATGGTCCAACTCATTCAAGCCCAATTTAATTTTTTGAACTGACCCAACTCGATCACTTTGGTCTTTTGATCCTTCGGTTTAAAGGTTCCTTTCAATTAAGTTTGGCTCCACATCTTTATTTGCCATAACTGATCGGTTTCATATGATTTTAAAATTGAACCGGCCGACTTGACTGATGCACAGCTCTACCCTTAATATATCTATGCTATATATAAAAGTATAAATAGAGGAAAAAAATTTTGGACGAAAAAGGACATGTATTTTTTACGTATTGACAAAAATAGTATTTATTTAGTTTTGAAAAATTTTGAAATCGATGAAGGTAGTTTTAGTTGGTATTTCAAATTTAAAATTTTGTATTTAAAAATTACATAGATTTAAATAAAAATAAAATAATTTTTATTATATTTATCATCAAATTTATAATAAATATATGAATTATTCAATTATTATAAGATTCATATATAAGTATTTTACAAAAAATTGTATTTATAATGCACTAAATTTTGCATATATATGAATTATGATTAATAATTAAAATTAATTTTTATCATTAGTTTAATTTATATAATTGTACACAATTTCTAATACATATAAACGTAATAAGAAATTATAAAATTATAAAAAATAAAAAAAATTTGAATTGATAAACGAGAAGGATTTATTTCACAAAATCTATATATAGGAAAGATATATATTTTAGATGTAAGTGACTAACAAAATGTAATTATTTTTGAGCAACAAATTTTAATCAATTAGAAAGAAAATTATTCTTTAGATTGTGTCATAAAATAAAATTTTATTTGATTAATTTTTAAATTTCATATAAGTTAAATATTTTAAATTAAATTTTTAATTATTTTAGTACAAATAATATTTATTACAAATTTATAAAATTATTTTAATTACATTATAGATAAAATAGTATTACTCTTCCAAATACAATATTAATTTTTTTATATTATTCTATAATTATATTATATGTTCATACATAATGTTTAATACTATCACTATTATAAATATGTGAATATTTTTAAACAATTATTCTTATATCAGTACTCATTTTTATAATAACACCTAAAATGTAATATATATTTTACATGAATTATTATTAATAATACATATTATTTAGTATTAACAATTTATTTTATTTATATTATAATAATTCATACATTTTATAATATAAAAATTAAAATAAAGTATATATTTATATATTAAGTATTTTAACAGAAAAAAACTAGTAAAACAAAAAACAATAAAATAATATAAGTGCAGCAAATGGACATAATGAGTGATGCCCACGCGACCCGCTACTCCATTAATCCGAATCGACCCGTTTTCCTGTCAAGTCAAATAGGAAATAGCTCAAAGAATAAAACTTTAGCCTGTAGCTTAGTTTTTACTCGCATCCTAAAACCCTTTTTATGCGTTACACTTGCACACTTCCATTTCCATCTCCGCCACCATTTTCATCATCTCCTTCATACAGCATCACAAACCCTAAATTCTCAGCTTCTTCTTCTTCCTCCATTAGCAACAATGGAGGAAGTCTGCGAAGGAAAAGATTTCTCCTTCCCAAATCAAGAAGAAAAAATCCTGTCTTTCTGGTCCCAAATCAAAGCATTCGAGACTCAATTAGCCCGAACCGAATCTCTACCCGAATACATCTTCTACGACGGTCCACCCTTCGCCACCGGACTTCCACACTACGGCCATATCTTAGCTGGCACCATCAAAGACATTGTGACTCGGTACCAGACCATGAGAGGTCACCATGTGACTCGCCGCTTCGGCTGGGATTGCCATGGATTGCCTGTTGAGAATCAGATTGATAAGAAATTGAATATTGAGAGGAGAGATGAGGTTTTGGAAATGGGGATTGATAAGTATAATGAGGAGTGTAGGAGTGTTGTTACTAGATATGTTAGTGAATGGGAGAAGATTATTACTAGGACTGGAAGGTGGATTGATTTTAAGAATGATTATAAGACTATGGATTTGAAGTTTATGGAAAGTGTTTGGTGGGTTTTTGCTCAGCTTTTTGATAAGGGCCTTGTTTATAAGAGTTTTAAGGTTTGTTTGTTTGCTTTTGCTTGTGATATTATACCATAATAAGTCTTGAACTTTTTTTCCCTCATTTTCTGATTTTTATTCACTTGGTGTTAAAAGTACAATATATATATTATGTTTCTTCTCCATGATTGGGAATTCTAAGTCTCGATGATTGGAATTCTTACAGTGGAATTTATTTCAGTTGAAAGAATTTCTTTCCACATGCAAGAGTTTATTGATAGTGAATGAAAGCTTCCATTTTTAGACATTCCAAAATCTATGTTAGTGATGGTTTTCTCAGATTTTTAAATGGCTTATAATTTTGATATTTTCTTACTTTTTTTTTTTTGTATTTATAGGTTATGCCGTACAGTACTGGTTGCAAAACTGTGCTGTCTAATTTTGAAGCTGGTCAGAATTATAAGGTTTGTGACAGGTTCCTTTACTGAATGCTTGGCATTTTTTTTTTGATTGTCAAGTTTATTTATATCTTTTTACGTTAATTTTATCTATCTTTGAGTAATGCAGGATGTGCCAGACCCTGAGATAATTGTGGCATTTCCAATTGTTGATGATCCACATAATGCATCCTTTGTGGCTTGGACAACAACCCCATGGACCCTGCCTAGTAACCTCGCTCTCTGTGTGAATGTAAATTTTGACTATGTCAAGGTCAGTTATCTTTGATTTTTTGTTGACATGTTTGTTTAAAACATTATCATTCAGATCCTTTCAATTTCCAATATTTTAGGCTGCTAGTTATTGCCTCACAGTTGGATGTATGCCTCACAGTTGCCAATTTCATCTTTTTTGGGTTTTTTTATGGATAAATAAGGGAAAATCGGTTGAGCTCTATCAGAGAGCCAGTTATGGCTCAAGGTTCATATGCACCATTGTTCAATGACTAGAACTTGAAATCATAATTTTTATAAATTTTTTAATCAATTATTATAAGTTGATTCATAAAACAAGTACTTCTTGGATCACTGGTAGAAGTATCCTTTTCGCAATTTTCTATAATTGACGAGTGTGCCGGTACTTGAATATCTAATATTCTATGAAATTAAAATCCAGGTTCGTAACAAGTACACAGGAAAAGTGTACGTGGTTGCTGAATCTAGGCTGTCAGCTCTTCCTACTGAGAAGCCAAAATCAAGCGCAGCAAATGGACCTGCCGGTGGGAAGACCAAAGGCGGGAAAACTCAAAACTTGATGGATTCGTTTGAGTTGTTAGACAAAGTAAAGGGCAATGAACTGGTGAATAAGAAGTGAGTCTACAGTCCACACATGTTTATGCATTTTTCAATTATTTGTACCGTTCTACCTGTACAATGACCAGTCTGCGTATTATTTTCATCTTGTTTAGAGAAAATTGTATGAAGAAATGTGCAATTATGGGATTTATTTATTTGATTATGTGGGTGAAAAAATATGCCTGGAATAGATTTGAATCAAAATTTGTTGCAAAGGCAATCTGACTAGAATCCAGTTTACCTTATATTCCCATTATTTTCTCCACCAGAATTTTAAAGGGATATTTTCTATTTTTTAAGGGTCTGCCTGAACTTTTCTAAAGCTACTCTTTGTTTTTCCAAAACCTTTTCTTTAATTTTATTTGATATGGAATTTTTTTTTTCCCAATTTTTGTTACATATGGACTGAATTCTGCAAGTGAAAGGATTTCAAGCTAAATAATTCTGTCCAATGGAATTTAATTGAAAGGAGTTCCTTGTTTTCAGAGATTTCAAAACAGGCAGTTTAAGATAGTTTCCCTGACCCTTTCGGTAGATTGTTCCTTAAAACTTTTACATGTAAAATTCTCATTGATGGAATCTGTAGTAGCATGATATGGTGCTTGTTGAAATAAGGTTATGTATGTTAACGGTGGGATGTTGTGGACATTGTTAAACTTCTAAGAGTATGCATGCAGGTACGAGCCGTTATTTAATTTCTTCTCAGATTTCTCTGGCGTGGCATTTAGAGTTATTGCGGACAATTATGTGACTGATGATAGTGGTACTGGAATTGTTCACTGTGCTCCGGCATTTGGCGAGGACGATTATCGTGTTTGCACTGAGAATCAAATTATCAGTAAGGTTTGTACTAATATGCTATAAACAGTTCTCAGTTACTTATTTTACGCTTCCAAGGTAACCATTGGTTTATTGCTTTTTGTAAGATATGAAGTTAGAGAATGTAGTGTAATTACCATAGTGTGAAGTGCCATGAATTTTCTTTGAGGATCTCTACTGCTGCTACTGGTTGATTTGGTGATTTTGTACAATTTCATGCTATTGCCATAGCATGAGATTACCCAATGGGGTATGAACTTGGTTGACTTCAACCAAAACGCATGGCATTGAAGAAAACAGAAACTAAGCCTTATTATTATGATTTTATGAAAGATATTGATTTTATGATGTCTTTTTTCTTGAAGTAGACAGTTGGAAGAGTTTTTCTATGGTTCTGACTCTTCCCTTGATCTATTCTTTCACCTGCACTATTAATTGATTTATTTTATGCATCAGTGTTAGACTGCTTTTTGAATTTTTTTACACACAAGAATTGGCATTGATATGCTTAGAGTTGGGAATTTGAAGTTTTGATCTTTTATTTTCTTTTTAGGTTCTTTCTATTTTTGTTTTCTGCATGTTTTCTCTATACTGGTTAAATATATCCTTGCTTTTGCAGCACTGATATATATTATATATTTGTTCTTATTTGTTATTTCTTAATTTTGTTGTTGGCTTGTAGGAAGAGAACTTGATTGTAGCTGTTGATGATGATGGCTGCTTTACTGAAAGAATTACTGATTTTTGTGGGCGCTATGTCAAGGATGCAGACAAGGATATTATTGAAGCAGTGAAGGTGAGGCTCCTGTAGTTTAGTTTTTTATATGGAGTTTCCTAGTAATTTCTGTGTGTGTGTGTGTGCATGTGTGAGGGCGAGAAATATAGATGCTTAAACCAACCCTGTACATATCTCTTGATTTGGATGGAACTAATAGAGGCTATAAGTGCATTGATTAAATAGTTTATATATGGGTTTCAAAAAATCATGTGATGGTCAAATAAAGAAGAGGTCAAGCTCTAGGATGTTTTGAACCATTAATTTTTTTTTTTTAATGTGCCATTAATGATATTTTATCAAATTGTATGGAATGACTCAGGCAAAAGGAAGGCTTGTTAAGTCCGGTAGCTTCATGCACTCTTATCCCTTCTGTTGGAGATCTGAAACTCCTCTTATTTATAGAGCTGTTCCAAGCTGGTAAACTTTCTAAATGTAATTTTATATTTGCCATCATAATGGTCGTGTAGCAGTTCTTCTATTTTTTCTTTTTGAAACCCAATACATGTGCGAATCAACATGCACCAGGAGTATCAAATACTTGTGTCTGTTGGATTGTGCAAGGAACTATTTTTGGCATTTCTAAGATGCTAGCTTGACAAAATATTTTAATAGAAATATATGTTAAGATTGTAGACAATATTCATAATCTTCTGTTTTTTCCCAATGCTAAATTGGGCTTTCTAATGCATGAAATTTTGTTCTACCTTTTGGGTGTTTCTTTATGGTTCATTCAATTTTTTTCAACTCTGAATATGTTCTTGAATGAACTGGTTTTGTTATGATTATTATATTATCTTTTTTTTTTAAAAAAAAAAAAAGAAATTTGTGTTATATTACAAAGTTTATGAGTTGCACAATAATTACTATGAGTTATAGTCAACTTGGTGACTATATGATGTTACTTTTAATAGACCTCTAGAACTTGCTTAGCATGCTCAATGGGCAAAAAGCAAAATTTCTTTTTGTTGTTTGTGATGAAAAATATAAAATTTTAAATTTCCATCAAAACTATTTTAATAGTTGATAAAATAAACATACAATGTATTGTTTGTTTTTGTAAAATAAAACATTTAGCAACTATGGTGAGTATCAATAACATTGCAAAGCCTTGAAAAAAATTAATTCTGCAAAAAGAGCTTGCTACATACTGCACATTCTTCATTAAATTGGCCATAATCATTATCAATATTAAAGCTCATTTTTATGATTGATAAAATTAAAACTCTTGACCAAAGTCATCATAGCGTGCAGAGGACAAAATTTCTTATCTATATCTAAATTTAAGTTTTTTTATGTGATCACATAAGTATTGACATTCTTAGATTTTACATACAGTAGAGTTCTTCTGTGGTTGATAATGTTTTTCTAGATATGTGGCTTTACGATCCTTGTTTTATGTTTCTAGTAAATTCTGACTCAGCTGTTCTGTTGAATTCTCTGTCTAGGTTTGTTAGAGTAGAGGAAATAAAAGGGCAATTGCTAGAAAACAACAAACAGACATATTGGGTTCCTGATTATGTGAAGGTTAGAATTCTTTTGCCAGCTCCACCCTCTCAGTGGAAAGCAGATTTCTGGTTTTGTCTTTGCATTATTGCAATGCACACAATTTGCTGCTGTAGTTTACCCCACCCTCAGGCTCTCTCAATCTGACTGATAATGTGCTAGTATTTTTTTTATTATTAGCTGCTTGTTGTTTTTTTCCTGAAAATCTTGTATTGTAATTACAGGAGAAACGATTCCATAATTGGCTTGAAAATGCAAGAGATTGGGCTGTGAGTAGAAGTCGATTTTGGGGAACTCCTCTTCCTGTGTGGATCAGTGATGATGGTGAAGAAGTGATTGTCATGGACTCTGTTGCTAAACTTGAAAAGCTTTCTGGTGTTAAGGTTCGACTCTTGCTTACTTCCCTTCCATATTATGATCTTTCTTGGATGTGGTTAGTAATCTAGTATCTTATTAGATGGACTAGAATTTATTTTCTTAAAATACAAAATTTTCACCCTTATTTTCTTCTTATTTAATAGTGTTCATGAGATATTTCTTGCTGAGATTGTGTGGCATGCCGACTCAACTAGTTGATTATGGCTCTAGAATTACAGTGCTCAAGTTGTCAACTGTAGTTGTTTCATTTTTGCTTATGTTGTTGAGACTATCAGCACAAGGTAGTTCTTTCATCTCTCAGCCAGTGCTAGGATGTAATTGATCATCTTGCTGTATAAATTCTTGGGTGTCTTTTTGCTGCAAAATGTTTTACCAACACTTGAAAATAGATAAATCTAATGTTTCACCTGTACATCTTTTCTAGTGCCATTAAGTCTCTAGCTTTGCTGATCATCTGTTTTAGTTCCAATGTTTTATCCAGTGGCATTGGTTTTTCATATATATAGGGTGTAATCGTGTTAAGTATTGATGCAGTGTTTGAATTTTTCTAACATTCAAAATTTTATTGTACAACAGTGATATAAATCTTATTATATATTTGTGTCCATTCATCATTTTCCAGGTGTTTGATCTGCATCGGCACCATATCGATCACATAACTATCCCATCAAGTCGTGGTCCTGAATTTGGTGTGCTTAGACGAGTAGATGATGTAAGCTATTATATCTTCTTTTTTTTTTTTTTTTTGATGATTCCCAATAATATCTTCTTAAAGATAGACTATTTAAACTCCATAAATTATAGATTTATATATGCAGTATTAGATTAAAAAAATGGCTGGATGATAGTGAAATTGAATGTTTGAAGATGTGGATTCTTGTGGTTTTTTTGTGGTGTGCTCTTTAACTTTTTGCCGTTTTTAATATTTAGTTTCAAAGCATAGTTATTTGGTTGCCTATCTTCTGCCCCAATTCCATTCTGAAATTGAAATGATATCTAGTATTCTGTTATCAGAAAATCTGGATTCTTGTAAAATAGAAGACTTCTTTATCTCATAGATAGCTGATTTCTTGGCTTTGGAGATCATGGGTACAGTGACGAAAACATGTAATATTTTGAATATATCAATTTATCTCTGGATCTAAATCAGTCTTTGGATGCTTTTCTTTGCCTAATTATAATTTTACATGTAATTGCTGCATTTATGGGTGAGATTTCATATATCAATTTGACATCAGATTTATGCATTTTGCCTGATAATGCATGGTTTTGTTGTTGCAGGTATTTGATTGTTGGTTTGAGAGTGGGTCAATGCCTTATGCTTATATTCATTACCCATTTGAGAATGTTGAACTTTTTGAGAAAAATTTTCCTGGACAATTTATTGCTGAAGGGCTAGATCAAACTCGTGGATGGTAGGTTTCTTTAATTTAGACTGTGTTTGTGTGTAGGGAGTTTGACTCTTCACTTTACTAGGGTATCTGTGGTAGATGATGATACCTGGACATCTATAGGGCACTTTGCATTAGTGGAAAATATATGAAGGTTTTGGAAGGTGGATGTATCCAACCCTATAGAAGCATACCATATTCAACATGCTTACCTAAGTCCATATGGCATAGGCTTCATGGTGACTTAATAATTTACGGGTACATAATGGATTCAGTCATGTGTATGGAGATATGAACAGTTTTTTAATTGTGGCAAATTTACCATTCCGTTTCATAAAAATTATGTCAAATTTGTTTATGTTAAAAACTGGCAGTTATGATCATTTGCTGACAGGAGAAAGAAGGATCCATTAGGTCCATAAGATCATACTATGGGGATTTCGTTTATGGAGTTTTTTTTTCATTCTTAATTTATCGTTGTGTTTTATCAAGCTTTATCTATGGGAATCTGGTTTTATTTCTAGCTTGTATGCAGACACTGAGGTTAATTTTATTAAGAGAGAACTAAATTTATGGATGATTTGCTTTGCACTGCAGGTTCTATACGCTTATGGTGTTGTCAACTGCATTATTTGGCAAACCTGCATTTCAGAATCTTGTTTGTAATGGGCTGGTCCTAGCAGAGGATGGAAAAAAGATGAGCAAAAAACTAAATAACTATCCGTCGCCTATGGAAGTTATTGATGACTATGGAGCTGTAAGTCTTCTTGAAACTATGTTACCTGTCGATGTATCATTCCACAATGTCTTGTTCTGTTCCTTCTTCTTCCAAATTATGTTGCTTGCTGTTTATGCCCTGGAATTGGCTAGGATTTTCTTCCCCATTTTTGTTAAGTTCTATGTATGACGTTTTTTCTTGTCCTTGTATCCAGGACGCACTACGATTATACCTTATTAACTCCCCAGTTGTGCGTGCTGAAACCTTACGTTTCAAAAAGGAAGGAGTTTATGGTGTTGTGAGTACCTTCTAACTTGTTATTGACTTTCGCATTCAGAGAGTTTAGTTGGTTTACAATACTTTATTACCTAAATATTATGGAATATTTGTTGTTCACTGATTAGGTTCTTATTCTGATTTAATATTTCATGCTTTTCAGGTCAAAGACGTGTTCCTTCCGTGGTACAATGCATATAGGTTCCTGGTACAAAATGCTAAGAGGCTTGAGGTTGAAGGGCTCGCACCATTCGCTCCTCTTGACTTTAGAACTCTTCAAAATTCATCTAATGTGTTGGATCGGTGGATCAACTCGGCCACTCTGAGTCTTGTTCATTTTGTCCGCCAGGAAATGGATGGATACCGACTTTACACGGTTAGCTGTCTTCATAAATAGAATTTGACCAGAGTGTGGATGAGACTCTTACAGATAAAACATTTTAAAAGACTTTTAAGTATGCCAGTAAATGGTGGATAGTCCACAGTACAAATATTTAAAATGTTTGGAAGTTTTTATGCATATTTTTTTACTTTATTTATGGTGAATTTTTCATTGATATATGTGGAAGATATATTGATATGTTCCAGATATATTTTTTTTTGAACTTGTTTTTATTTCAATTCTGTAAATTACTACTATGCTTCCAGTCTTATGTATATAAAATTAATTGTTATTCTGAATTTGTTTTAATTATGCTAAAATCTTTGGGACGAAATGAAAACCAAGATATTTGAATATTTCCTAGTAACAAAAATGAAGAAAAGATCTATGAAAACATTAAATGCTAGTGATTAATAGTTTGTTTAGTCACTAGAAACTTGTAAATATGATGTCAAATATTGTGTTTATTTTCTGAAGCATATACGCTCACTACTTAAAGGTGAAAAGTTGATTTTGATGTGTAATTTCTCATGTGTGATGGCATTTATTCATTTATTCTACTCACATCCTTTGCAGGTTGTTCCATATCTCTTGAAGTTTCTTGACAACCTTACAAATATTTATGTGCGGTTCAACCGCAAGAGACTAAAAGGTCGAACTGGGGAACAAGACTGCCGGACGGCTCTATCAACTCTTTATAGTGTATGTTAACTAATTTAGTATAATGTGTTAACAATTAAAGTTCCTGGTTGCTTCTTTGATTTTTTCTTTTTGTACTCTGGTGTGGGTGAAAGTTTAGCATGCTATGATGTTGAACAAACATTTTGCATATCCTAAAAGGTTTTCATGCATGAATGATGGTTTAATGGAATTAAGTGATATAGCATCCAGTTTACTTGAACTGTCAAAAGCTCAAATCACAAGGTTGGTGAAACCAATCCTGTTTTCTTTTTTCCTGCTCCATCTGTTCTATCTCTGTTCAATGTTGATTTTATTTTTTGTGGAAATGGCGGTAAGCATTTGGGACTAAGTCAATCTTGAAGATTTGCATACCTTCTTGAACACAACTATGTAACCAGAAGTTTCATTCTAAACATGTCAAACTCAGTTGGATGACACGGGTTAATCTTTATATGGTTGACACCCATTTATCTATTTGAGCTCATGATGATAACTATGTTTTTGAAGTCAAAGCTCAGTAGATACAGGGTTCAGACAACTCAGTAGTTAGTTTAATGACCAGCTTTACTGAAAGCTGATCTTTCGGGGAGGAGCAAGACTTGGTAGCAGTTTAATGACAAGCTATGCTAAAAGCTGAGACATGGTAGGGTTCAGAATAAGAACAAACAAACTCAATGAACACTCACATGCAAAAGGTAAGGTGTAGGAGAATGATGGTTGTTGATAGGTGGGATGTGATACAATGGGGAATATAATATTGGTGGCTGGCATGAAATGTTGTTACCTATATAATTTGAGAAAGAATGTTTGTAAGTGGTGAGGTGGAGAAGAAAACCGACTGTAGAGAGAAAGAGCCGCGGTGAATTCCATTTCAAAAGAAAGCAAACATCAGGCTACATATAGGTGGCACATAGTGGGTTGAGGGCTGTTGAGATCATGGCACAGTCTTAAAGGTTTGAAATGTCTCTTTTGGAGGAATAAGGCTCAAGCCATAACTTTTTAGCATGAGTTAGATTTGGATGACATTAGGCCTATTAGGAAGTGTCAAGGGGAATAAGGTTTACTTCCTTCACCTGCAGTTGTTTATAGTCCACCAAATTTAAAATATCTACTCATCATCTCATCCAAGGGTCTCTTGGGGTCCTGTCACTAACTTATTTAGTCCCTCTTTATCATTACTTATGTTTAGATGTTGGGTGTGTTTAAACGCATTTATCTTGGTCTTTGTTGTTGGCAAAAGACATTTTTAATCCAGGTGGAATAAGTTTTAACTGAATTCTTAATTAGCAATTCTTTTTCCCTTGGATCATTGGAAAAAAAAATCCTTCTTTGACCTATGCTGTACAATCTCTGATCTGTTTCCTCATCTTGTACTGAATTGTGCAAGTTGCAGGTGGTGGATAATATATATCTTTTAGCATTTCAATTTGAGACTCTCTTGAACTTGCTCTTATTTCTTTTCTTTGCTTGGTCCCTCGAGCTTTTTGTTGGCCTTTTATTGTTTTCCCTTCTGTCACTAGATAATCATTTATCCTTTATCTTTGGGGTTTTTCTACAACTCAGAGATGCTGGAAGCCTGGATTTGTCAAACATTCTACCTCTGTCAATTGTACTGATGTAATCAGATGTGTTTATGTTTGGGAAATTTTAGGGACTTACAACAAATTGCTTGGAATTTAGTAACTATGTTCTTGCTTACATTTTAACTCTTATTTTGATGTGATTTTTCATTTGTTCATTTGAATAGATGCTTGCTTGGTTTCCTTCTAATCTAGATATAGTTTCTTGATTCTTATATTTGGATATGGCTCTTTTTTCTTTCCCCTCTGTTAATATAGTTCTTTCTATTTTTCTTCTATGCCTCAGTGATACCTTTGTTGCCAATTCAACTTGCATTGCGTGTAACTTGTGTTTTGGTTTTCAGGTGCTTCTGACATCCTGTAAGGTGATGTCGCCGTTCACTCCATTTTTCACAGAAGTTCTATATCAAAATATGCGGAAAGTTTCTAGTGGAGCAGAGGAAAGCATTCACTACTGCAGTTTTCCTCAAGAAGAGGGGGAGGTAATTTTTCTATCATATGTTTTTGCAGCTGATAAACAATTATGGTTCTAACACTGCAAGTGTGGTCGATTTGAATTCAGTGCTGTGTTTTTTTTATTTGGATTCTGGAGAGATTTTCTTTTGTGGAGTTGAAGAAGCTAACCATTCTGAAAAAAGTGCAACGAAAAATTGTGTTATTTTAAATTAATTATACATCAAGTAAGCTGAATTTGGCATAAATCATTGGCTCTTAAATTTCAAACCTAATTTGTTTTGGTTCTTTTCTGGATGAAACTTTGGCCACCTTTTAATTTGAGGATTTGACCTATCTCTAGAAATCATAATATATATATATTTTTTAAATTATAATTTGGGACTAAGCCAATTTCTTGCTCTTTTTTGTATTCTTCTAATGCCATTAATGCCATTGCAGAGAGACGAGCGAATTGAACGGAGTGTTTCAAGGATGATGACCATTATTGATCTTGCACGTAATATTCGTGAGAGGCACAACAAGCCTTTGAAATCTCCGCTAAGGTGCTCTTACAGCTCATTTGTTCTTTACTTATTTTGTTTTCTTGCTACATTGTTTTGACATTTTGTTTATTTTCATTCCCAGTTAATTACTTTCATCATTTTATTCTTTTTAAATCTGCAGGGAAATGGTAGTAGTTCATCCTGATGCAGATTTTCTCTATGACATAGCTGGAAAGCTAAAAGAGGTTTGTAAATAAAATTGCTGGCCTATGTACTGGTAGTTCATTCTTACATGTGGAAATGATCATTTCTGTATGGTTATTTCGTCTAGGGGTGTAATTGAGCCGAGTCGAGTCGACACAGTGCCAGACTCGAGCTCGACTCGATTTGAAAACTCGAAGCTCGAAACTCGACTCGAACTCGATCGAGCTTCATTTTCAAAATTAAATATTCAAGCTCGACTCGGTTTGATAAGGTATTTTTGTAATTATATTTAAATAAAAGGATAAAAAGGTACATATATATAAGCTCGATTAAGCTCGCGAGCCTATCGAGTCAAGTATTAAGGAGCTTGAGCTCGACTCGGCAGTCTACTCGAGTAGCTCGAGCTCGAGTGGATTTTGAGTTTTTTTCGAGTCGATCCCGAGTAGCTCGCAAGTAGTCTTGACTCGGTTACACCCCTAATTTCGTCTATTCTCTGATACCAGTTCTCCTGCTGAGAGTCAGTTATCAGTTTATGATATTTATTTTTATGGTTAAGGGGTATTATTTCCAAAAATCCAGTTGTATTACTTGATATCACATATCTCCTTGCCTGCTGTTTTTGGTCTTAGAAAGCTTCTTTTTTTCTTTTGTTATAATTATTTCGAATAATTGACAAATTACAATAAGTGTGCTGCTCATCATTTTACCATTACTTCATCTGGAAAATGTTTTTAATGGGGGAAGCATAATGTAAAGCGTACTTGAGTGCACTTGGAATTAATGCAATTGATGTAAATTTAGTGCAATTTTGAAACGTTTCTTGTTGAATTTTTACTGTTTCAGTAGCATTGGAAAATTTATTTGGTGAAGCAAGTCAAAATGTAGAATCTGTTGGATATACAATTTTTTTCTTCATCTTATGCAAATATGAAATGGTTTTCTTTATGAAGTATAATCATTTTAGCTAACAATAAGTATGTGATAGCTGGTGAGGTTCTCTTTTTTTTTTAATCTTTATTGCGATTATTTGTTTCAGCTTTATGATTGATGCATTTGTTTTCATGGTAGTATGTACTAGAGGAACTCAATGTGCGATCACTCGTCCCATGTATTGATTCTCTGAAGTATGCTTCTCTGCGTGCAGAGCCTGACTTTAGGTATGCATATTGGTTTTGGATCAGAAGGATTAGTGCTGGTGTTCTGTGCATACATTGAACTTTTATCTGGTTTTCTTCTTTTAGTGTGCTAGGTAAGCGACTTGGAAAATCAATGGGAGTGGTTGCAAAAGAAATTAAAGCAATGTCTCAGAAAGATATCTTAGCTTTTGAGGAAGCTGGAGAAGTTACTATTGCTTCACACAATCTAAAGCTGGCTGATATCAAGGTGCATCTCTTGTTTTAGGTTTTGTGTCAAGTTGTTTTTATTAATTGTTGTCTTTAGCTGTATTCTTTTCGCTGTCTCCATTTTCAGTCATTTTGGATGGTGGTGGTTACTGAATTTTATTTTTAGTATCAGTGTGTGAATGTCTAGAAACCCTCATTTTTGTCTTTATTTTTCTCATATGCTTTTTGGTTCTTTTTGAATTTCTTGGATTTGGCTCATAGATTGAGCTTTTTTTTTTTAATTCTTTTTTAATCCTTTGAGAAGTATTGGCTGACATGAAGCTTTTTTTCGTAATTTGTCTCACCTTTTGTGACTGATAGATTGTTCGAGAATTCAAACGTCCTGATGGTCTGACAGAGAAGGAGATAGATGCTGCCGGAGATGGTAGAAGTCATTGATTGCATTCAGTGAAATTGCTCTTGTGGTGCATTTACATGCCTTACATATTTTTTTTTTTATTTAAATGCTTCAGGTGATGTTTTGGTGATTATGGATTTGCGGCCTGATGAATCATTATATGAAGCTGGTGTTGCTCGTGAGGTAAATTGCAAATTTATTCTGCTGCACATTCTTCATTGCACGTGAAAATTCTTTGCTTTATTTTATTCAATGTGTTAAAAATAATTTTTTCCACTATTTTTATTGTTCTATTATATCTCCAAACCCAAAATATTCTCTCTTTTGTGAATTTTCGAAATCATTTGACTTGTGAATTTTCGAAATCATTTGACTCAATGTTTTTCCACTGTACTTTAATTATGTTATGCATTTTTTTTTTGAAAGATTTATCAAAGATGATTTATTACTGATAAATGGATCGGGTGAACCTGGTACACTGTAGGTAACTAATAGGATTCAGAAGTTGCGGAAAAAAGTTGCTCTTGAACCTACTGATGTGTTGGATGTTTACATTGAATCTTTGGATGAAGATAAATCAAAATTGGGAAAAGTTCTCAATTCACAGGTAAGTTGGTCCTCTCTTATGGTTTCAAATAATAGTTGATATGTTATTATTGACTGTTTTCTAACTGGAATGTGGTCTCTTGATACATTTCAGAGATTTGGGATCAACGTAGTTGTTTTTCTAACTCTACCTAGTTTTCCCTAACTCTTATCTTTATTAGAGAGTCTTAAAAGTTCATGGTAGTGGCAGCCATTTCAGTTAGATACAGTTCCATTTGAATGAGAATTGTTCCTAAAAATTTACATCGGTAATTGGCCATTTTGGTTCCATACAGAAGATGCCATTACACTGAATCTGATATCGATTCACGATACTGTTGTTAAAACTTTATTCTATGTATACAGACATGTTTATATACTCCATGTGGATATAAGTCGTTCCTCTATTCTAAATCATTGCGTGTCTTTGAATCATTAGTAAATTGTAGATATTCATTGTCTAGGATTGGAAATTTGATTCTCCCAATAAATGTTTTCTTTCTTCTCCAATAAGGTTATAAGGCAGCTAAAAAAAGGAAATCAAGAAGCATAATAGTGTCTAGCAAAATGCAAGCAGCCTAATTTTTGTTAGTAGACATTTGTTGCAGTTTAAATGGCTATCAAGTGATTTGTTTCCATTTATGCATTACTTGTGCACAACTGTTTCTGTCATAGTTGTCAAAATCACAGAGTTAACTCATATGATTTTGAGTTAAAATTATTTAAACGAGTGAAAACATATATAAAACTGAAATTAAGTAAAGCTGTGTTGAAATCACAATTCTAAATTGTAAAATCAATTAAAATTGTGTTTAAATCAGGTAAATGATATTTACAATTTTAGGATTGTACGATTTTGCTCAATTTTTACTATTACAGTTATATATTATTGTATTTTCATACATACGATTCTTATTAGATGTACATAAATATATTTTTAAAGACTTTTATGTAGACTGTAAAATCATAAGATTTTACAATTCAATTTTGCTTTCTCCTTGGTTTAGTTATTTATTTATTTTGATCTATCCTGTGGACACATCATAATTGTGCCATTTATGTGTTTTGGATCTTAAACCTCAATTTGGTTATATATCTCTTTGCTGTGTTTAGCATTTTGGCCCTTGGGGCAGCTCCATTTCATACATCTTATATGTGATTTTTAAGTATCATCCCAATGGTTTTGTATATTTGCAAAATCAGCCTGATAATTTTAAGTGTAGGACGTTTGTAAGTGATCTGAGGTGTTTGCTGAAGTGTATTTGACTGGATTTTTGTATTTTTTCATGCAGGAACAATATATTAGGGACGCAATTGGATCTCCATTACTATCCTCCACCATGATGCCACCAGAAGCAGTAAGTTGCATTTAGTGAAAATACATTTTTAGTTTGAGGAATCTTCATATGTTTCTGAGTCAGTTCAAGTGACATAACTCTAAATTACATCATCATATTTTGAATTTGATTTGAACTCTACATGCTTGTGCAAGTGACATGTGTTTTCCATAATAGGACTGAAGTGTTGCAAGTAATTTCATTCAATTAAATGTCCCAACTACTGCAATTGGCTGACAACAGTTTTTGGAATTTTCTAAATACTGACCTTATATCTAGACTTATGTGCCACTACATCATTTTTTAAACTGAGAACTGGAGTTTGCTTTTTGTTTATATGCTTTGAAGTTCTTAAGGATTTGCATGGTTGTATTGGCCTTCCATGCTGTGTGAAAATGCCAGTCTTTGTAATTCGTTAGGAGTTTCAGGGTTGCTCTCTTTGTTAATCATGCAATTTTTTTTAATCAATTATAAGTATATGCACCTGAATTGCAGGTTGTAATTGGCGAGGAGAGTTACCATAATATTTATGAGTTGTCTTTCACCATTTATTTGGCAAGAGCTTCTCTGGTGTTCAAATCGGATGCTATTCTTGCATTATATGCAGGTTACTTCCTCTCTTATCCTTCCTTCTCTTCTCTTCAACTTGATTTTTTCACTCTCTTGTGGGCTGGGTCGCTTTAAAAGCCATAGCTGGGTGTTTTATCTCATCTTCTTCGCTGTTGTTTATAAATGACTGCAGGAAATAAAAAATTTGCACAATGTCTGGAAACTTACTTGTTATCTAGGGATCATTCAAATTTGAGGTCAGAATTTCAGCTTGGAAATAGCAAGGTATGTCTGAACTCAAACCATTTTTACGCTGAGTTTTATATCTGGAACCATGGCAAAAACAACATTGGACCATATCTTCAACTTTTCTCATGGTATTTTCTTTTTCTTTTTCTTCCATTCTTCAGATAACAGTTGATTGCATTGAAAATCAGCCAGCTGTTGATGTGGTATTAGGAGAACATTTATTTTTGACTGTTGGCGACTACTTCTTGAGAACAAGTGGGTGATTTGATTCCTACATGGTTCTGGATTAATTCTTTAGGAGATTTCTTGCTTTGTGGTAAAGAAATACAACATGAAGGGATTGCATCATCCTGTTTAAAAGTAAGTGCAGGGAGGAGGTGTGATCATAAATGTATTTTTTTCCCTATTTCTTGTACAGATAAATAATTATGTACACTTCATAATTTGGCTTGATTACCTTTGTGGAGAACCAATTCCAGATTTTGTCCCTTTATTTATTTAAGGGAAGTTATCAAAAATAACCAAAAATTTTCAAAAATACAGTAGACTTTTTTTTTTTTTTTCAAAATTAACTTTTCTTTGCCCCCCTTTTTTTTTTTATCAAAAATACGGTATGTTTGTTCTTGCACTTAAAAGAGGTTTCTTGGCAGCGAAAGAGGCCTGAACCCATGTTGACACTTTCAATGCAGTCACTAAAAGTATCAGTATTTGCTTTGTATTGGCCATGGCACAAGCTTTGTGTCATGTCATATACAAGTGTAATGGAAAGTGATTCAATTGTGTTTTATTAGAATCACTTTTAAATTAAAAAGCTATTTTGTTCATGCCTCAAAAAAAAAAAAAAAATAGTAACTTTGTTTTAAAACAAAATAATCTATTTTATTTAGAAAATTTATTTTAATTTATGAAAAATTATTAAAATTTTTATTAATGTTTTCATGAATAACATCATTTTTGTTAAGTATAAGAATTAGTCTTTTTTTTTTTTTCGTTATAAGTTGATACATTTTCCGTAAATTGTTGTTTTGTAGATCAATTGAAGGTGTTCGTAAAATTAATATTTTTGTAAAGATCTTTATTTTAAAAAAATATTTTAATTTATAAAAAAAATGTGACAAATTTATTTTTAGTGAAATAACGTAAATTTTCATAAGTGAGAATTACTACCTTTTTCATTATAACTTCATGTCTTTTTGTTAAGTTGTTACCTTACAACAAAATCAACTACTTTTTTATGGAATTAAGTTTTATAATTATAGAAAGTTTTTTGTATAAGTGTTGAACCATTTTATTAAACAATATCACGAATTTTACAAAATTGAGATTTTTTTATGCAAATACAAAAATTACTCTTATTTATTATTATTTTCGTAAACTACCATTTTTTTTGTTAATTTAAATTTTTTTACGTAGAAATAATCTCGATAATTTTACTTTATGTAATTATAAAAATTAATTTGATAACAAAATGATTTTATTTTTCTATAAAGCAACAACTTAACATAAAATATATCAAGACATAGCAGAAAAATAATGAGTTTTATATTTACAAAAAATGATGTTATTTTACCAAAAAAATATATATATATTTTCATATTTTTCATAAATTAAAATAAAATTTCTGAACAAAGTAGATTACTTTGTTTTAAAACAAAATAACTATAGAAGAGACCTTATTTAACCGAAACTTCAATAAGAATTTGACAAAAAAAACTATAGTAGTGCAAAAAGAAAGAGAATAAAGAATATAATTTTTAAATTTTTAGGAATAAATAGTATAATATGGCAAATAAATGGGATAAATAATTTTATCTGTAAATATTTTATAATTTATTGAGAAGTATAATTGATTTCATAGTCAATTAACAGAAGTTATTTAAAAAAA
>CATIWO010509205.1:0-11925 GCA_949673435.1 Macaranga tanarius
ATACTGTTGGGGTTTCCATCCGGATTAGGCATTGTGTAATCTTGCAAGGCTCGACCTTGTTGTTGAATTGCTCTTTGATCCATCTCCTTATCTTTTTCTCTTTTCTCCTTTCGATTTTTCTTGCAAGATTTTTCAATTTCTGATTTTACTTTATCTAATTCAGGGCGTTGTGATCTAGTTTGCATAAACTAGAAGCGGTACCTGAAAAGATAAAGCAAAACAAATTAAGCAAAATAAAATAAAATGCTAGTCTAAAGAAAAAAAATGAAAAATGTGCTAATATTAGTAACACCGTTCCCCGGCAACGACGCCAAAAACTTGTTAGCACAACTCCGCAAGTGTACGGATCGTGACAAGTAATACAGTGATGAGTGAGTATCGTTCCCACGAGGAAAGGGTCTTAAGTACTAGCTATTAATTCAATCTCTTTAGTAAGAGGATTCAAATCAGAAAGGAAGTTTCATACTGTCAGCTTTGATGTTCATAAAATCAAGAGGTTAGAATTCAAATCATCAACCTTGATATTTATAAAATCAAGGGGTTTTTGAAAACATTTCAAGTCATCTACCTTGGTGTTCAATAAAAATCAAGGGGCTCTTCTTTTGGCTTGTCGCCGTCTACCTTGATGTTCACCAAAAATCAAGGGGTTCTGCTTTTGGCTTGTCACCATTAAGGGTATCTACTTTTTGCTTGTCGCCATCTACCTTGATGTTCAATAAAAATTAAGGGTTCTAGAAAAAGAACACGCCTTATCACCACCACCGGTGTCAGGTGAAAAATATGCGAGAAGAGTCGTATAGCCGCTTCGGGCGTCAGGTGGAAAACATAGAAAATGAGCCGTATAGCCGCTTCAGGCGTCAAGAAAAAATATATGAAGTGAGCTGTATAGCCACTTCGGGTGTTAGGCAAAAAATATATGAAGAGAGTCGTATAGCTGCTTCGGCCGTCAGGCGAAAAACATGTGAAGAGAGCCGTATAGCCGCTTCGGGCGTCATGTGAAAAATATGAAAAATGAGTAGTATAGCCACTTCGGGCGTTAGGCTGAAAACATATGAAGAGAGTCGTACAGCCGCTTCAGGCATCAGGCGGAAAACATGTGAAGAGAGCCGTATAGCCGCTTCGGGCGTCAGGCGAAAAATATGTGAAGAGAGCCATATAGTCGCTTCGGGCGTCAGGCGAAAAATATGTGAAGAGAGCCATATAGCCGCTTCGGGCATCAGGCGGAAAACATGTGAAGAGAGCCGTATAACCACTTCAGGCGTCAGGCGAAAAACATAAAAAATGAGCCGTATAGCCGCTTTGAGCATCAGGCGGAAAACATGTGAAGAGAGCCGTATAGCCGCTTCAGGCATCAGGTGAAAAATATTTTTCTAAACATAACTGGGCTGATGCACGTATGACTAAAATATTTAAAAGCTTGTGAAGACAATTTTAACAAATACAACTTCATATGATGTATGTATGTATAAGATTCAAAAGTAAAATTTACAAAACAAGCAACTAATCAAATGCCTCTTCCTTTTAGAGCTTATCTTGAGAAATTAGTTTTCTCTTTTATTATAGAATCCAAATTTATCAATTGAGTCTATCACAAACTATCATTGAGACTAGTATTATTGAAAAGAAAAATTGAGACCCTCCATGGTTAGACTAGGACGATGACATAATAAATGCCTCTTGTTTTGATTACGGTCTAAAAGTATATAGCTGTTGTAAGACTATTGTGATTATATTCAATATGAAAGAGACATTTCATCTTCCCCCAGTAGGATTCTATCACACTTGACTGCCCCACAGCTTAAAATTGCAACCATTTTTATTTTTTATATTCCCTTTTTTATCTAGGCCGCCCTCTTTCTGAGAGTTTTCGAACCTAGCTGGGTCTTTTCATTTATTTTATTTTTCCCTCTTTTTCCTAGATTGCTCTCTTTCTGAGAGTTTTCAATATAGCTGGGTAATTATAAAATTGTGCTAATGATTAATCACTATCGGTTTGACTGACTGCCTGATGTCCATATTATTGTACTGTGTTTGCTGCTTGATGCTCAAGTTATTGGTTGTTTGATTTCTGTGTTGCCACTTTAGCTGCTAATCATGAGAATTTACTGTTAATCCATGTCTGACACTTCGTGTACTAATATCATATCAACCATACTCATTTTATATGATCACTCATTCATTACAACTGTGCACACTACATTATGCTTGTTATTGACCAGCCTCTTGCAGGTTTTCTGGTCAACTATTTTTCAGCTCACAAAGATTTTAGAAGGTTAGTGAAGATGGGTGTTAGAAAGGAATTTTAGTTTAGGCAAAGATAAAAAATTTTCAATAGCTATATAGAGATCGACTTTTTCAAAGATGGGTGACAATCAGGATCTTTTTTCCTTATTTCTCCCCCTTCTTCTTCTTTCTTTTTCTTATTTTTTTCTTTCCTTTTTGGTTTTTTCTTTCTTTTTATGGTTTTTTATCTTTTCATGATTTTTTTCTGAAAAGGGTCGATGCAAATAAGAAGCAAAAGGTTTAATGCCCAAATTGAAGGTCGATCCTGATATTTAGCCACTTTTATTCATTGGGGTTTTTTCTTTTATTTTCTTTTCTCTCTCTCATTCAAGCATAATATAAGATGCACAATTATAATAAATTTGCAATCACATAAATCAAGCAATTTGACATTTATTAACACAAAAAGATAGAAAAACTTGCAGTAAAATATTATTCTAATTTATTACAGCCATAGGAGATAACTACAGTCATTCATCAATATCCAGCTTCATGTCATCCTCAACTTGTACACTAAAGCGGTACAGCTCCTCAAAATTTTTGATGCCCATATTCTTCAGCTTATCAGCTATAAGCAGAATATAGGCTTCTGCAGCTATGAACAATTGATCTGATTCTGCAGATTATGCTTCATCAGAGCTAACTTTCCTCTCCATCTATTTAAGAAGCTTATGAAGGATTCATCAGGCTCTTGCCTTATATTCTGCAATTCTTTGAGAGAGACTTCAAACTGAGAATTCAGCCCATATTGCTTGACAAAGGCTGAGCAAAGTTATTTCCAGCTCTGTTGAATAAGTACATCCAAAGTGTAGTACCACTGAATAACAGCTCCTGTTAAGGGTAACAGAAATTTTTTGATAATCTGTGCCTTGGTCAGTCTAGTAGGCTTCATAAAAGTGATATATTGTCGGAGATGTAAGTGAGGATCATTTGTCCCATCATATTTCTTGATGTTTGGGAATCTGAACTTCGGGGGCAGTGGTTCGTCTTCCTCCAAATCCAGGTTGGAGAAATCATGGTTGGGCCTAAGCTTCTTCATTGCAGCTTGCAGTTGATCCATCTGTTTTTTCATAACTTTCTCCCATTCGGGCTTGATTGAATCTTCTGCTATTTTTAGTTTTTCTTTGAGTGGTTCACCAACTGTGGTTCTAGTTTTAAAGTCCTTTTCCTCCATAGGCCTCTTTTCAAATATCTCAGTAAACACCTCTCTGCACATTTGTCGCACCTCATCCCTGAATTCCTTTAGAATTTCTTGTTTGAGGGATTCGAGATCAAACTTAGAGGGTCCTGAAATTTTATTTTCCTTATGACATGGTCTTAATTGACTACACAAATTCTTGATATTGGTGGGCCAAATTACCCTTGACTCGTTTCCAAATAAAAGAGGCTTTCAACTGTAAATATATGAATTTAAAAATGAGTGACATGTATGCATGAAATGCAAATGATTTTTATTAGGGACAATGGTCCCTTTTATCCAGAACTATAGGCCAATTTTCTTAATTATCCTATCCTTTAAAAATTATCAATTTATATAGTGAACTTTTCTATTTGTTTCCAATTTATTTTAATTTTAAATGGCATGTGAAATTGCTGATGTGGAATGATGACGTGACTCAATTTTGTTGACTGTGGTGACACATCAATACGACGCCGTTTTGATATGGAGAATGAAATGGTCCCTTTTATCCAGAACTATAGGCCAATTTTCTTAATTATCCTATCCTTTAAAAATTATTAATTTAGATACTCAACTTTTTGACTTGTTTTCAATTTATCCTAATTTCAAATGGCATGTGGAATTGCTGATGTGGAATGATGACGTGGCTCAATTTTGCTGACTGAGGTGACACATCAATACGACGCCATTTTTATGTGGGGAATGAAGCTACTTTCTTGATCTTTAAAACTCGCCTCCTCCCGCAACTCACTGAGTCATCGACCCACAAAGTAACACAAAGATGATGCACATAACCTTTTACTGGAGCAAAGAGATAACCCTTCTTTTCGATTCAGCCAAGACATGGATTGGCTACACTTTAACTCTTCTTGTTTGTGTAATCGCCCCCGCCTTGTACCAATTACTCAAAAACTGCCACGTGAAACTCAAGATCGTCGCCGCGTCTGGCTCTTTTTCGGAGAGGGTGGGAGAAGAGCCTTTGCTTCGGTCCAAAATCGTGGGATGTGAATTCAACAATTGGGTATTTGTTGATTCTGGCTGTTATGTCATTTAATGGTGGAGTTTTTGTGGCGATTCTTGTGGGGTTGGGTATTGGTGACACCACAGTCAGCAAAATTGAGCCACATCATCATTCCACATCAGCAATTCCACATGTCATTTGAAATTAGGATAAATTGAAAACAAGTTGAAAAGTTGAGTGTCTAAATTGATAATTTTTAAAGGATAGGATAATTAAAAAAATTGGCTTATAGTTATGGATAAAATGGACCATTTCATTCTCCACATTAAAATGACGTCGTATTGACGTGTCACCACAGTCAGCAAAATTGAGCCACGTCATCATTCTACATGCCATTTGAAATTAGGATAAATTGGAAACAAATCGAAAAGTTCACTATATAAATTGATAATTTTTAAAGGATAGGATAATTAAGAAAATTGGCCTATAGTTCTGGATAAAAGGGACCATTATCCCTTTTTATTATCTTTTGAAAATTATTATTATTATTATTATTTATTTTTTGAAAAGAGTTTACAAAATAAATACACAAATAACAAACACACACAAGTCTTAATAACGAAGCCTTCCAACCTTATTCCTTCCACACACGTGTTCAAGGTAAGTCTTTTACTTAGAATTTTTGGTCTGGATTTTAATTATCAACAGGGGATAATAAAACGGACGTATATGTATAAGCTCTTGAGACAAAACCAATAAGTAGCATATCTTTTTCATAAAACTAAAGTCCAGCAGAACGGGCTGTGATAGAAGGACAAAGCCCAAACTAAAATGGTCCATCCTTATTGGGCTTGAGCTTTATGAATGAGATTACTATAGAGCAACAAACACATGCATTAAAGGGAAAACCTAAGGATAGTTACTAAGTCATTACATGGGCTAGGTCTTGGGTAAAGTCGAAGGCTCCCACAGTCTATTATATACTTTTTTCCGTCTCCCCACTCAAGGGTCCAAACAACGTACTTATTCATACTGCACTGTGAGTGACAATAGCTATATACTCTACCACCAAGTTTGAATAAAACACAGGCAGTAAAGGAACAACCATTGTCGGGTTATTTGGGACTATGTGCACAGTATGTGAAAATGGCGTAGTGAATGCAAATGCAGAAGGACTAATTAAATAATTAAAAATAATAAAATAAAAAACACTGGAATCAGTTTCTCTATCCCCAGTGGAGTCGCCATTATAGGCGGAGGGGTTCAGCATGCGCCTAAGTGTCCGGCGGTCACGGCACTGTGCGGGCTCAGGGCCCACTTGGAATACAATTACAAGCATTTTGGGCCTGGATCGGAGATGGGAGTCACCACCTAGGTTAAATCCGGGTATTCTTGCTTTTTCATGAATCAGTAATATGCTTGCATGTGCTTTTCCATAAATCTCATTACATTATTTTACATTTCAATTTTTGAAAAAGCAGGGGGGCAAACTGTGGACACCTTGGGTTGGTTCAGCCCAAAACAAGAGCCTAATGATGAAAGTCCAATAAAAATGAGCCCAAACAGTGTAAAGCGTAAGATTCTAGCCTACTTGACAAGCCCACGACCCATTTAGCCCATTAAAATCCTATAACGGGGCTTTGTCTTATCGCTGAGGTGATCGCCTTATCACTGAGGTGGTACCGTAGTGCATTAAGGAGGTGGCTTTATGACTGAGGTGGTGCCTCATCGATGACGCGATTGCCTCATCATTGAGGCAGTGCGTTGCTGATTTCTGTCCAAAAAAAATTTAGCCATGTTCCTCTAGAATGTGAGGGGTGGCAAGGAGTATGGAAAGAGACAGAGAGGAAGAGGGAGAATAAAAAGAAAAGAAAAGCAGAAGAATCAGATAGGAGAAAAAAAGGAAAAAAAGAGAAGAAGAATCAGAGAGGAAAAAGCCAAACACAAAAAAATCACGTAAAAAAAAGAGAGAGAAAGATTTCACGTAAAAAAAAAGGTAGAAAAAAAAGGCAGAAGAGACAGAGGTAGAGAAAATAATTGAACAGAGGGCTTTTGAGGCTAGAAGCTTGACAAAGAGGCTTGGAAATTCAATCTTACACTGCAGGTGGCTTATTGTTCATTGCAAAAACCATTATGAGGGCAAAATCATTTTCACAGTAACTCTCAAACCTTATTTTTTCTTTGTTGTTTTACGTTGATTGATTCTGATTCTTTTCAAAGAACTATTTTAATTTGATTAATTGAGCTAGTTTTATAATTTTTATATGTGCATTTTTATATGTATAAACATCATTCTGTGCTATATTATTTTACAGTAAACTCTTTCATTCTTCTTATAATTTTCTTCGTTCATCTTCTCTCCTTTTTCTAGTAATTTGAAGAGCATTAACTGGTAGTTGCATGTGCTGTATATAGTTCTTATTTGTCTGTGCACTCATTTATTTAAGTTAGATTAGTACTTGTTAATTCTGTGTAATTTGGAACAAATCTATCGATACTATTCTGCACCAGAAAGCAAAAAGGCGATGCCTCTTCGTTGAGGCGCCGCCTCTTCTTCCTAAAGCAACAATATATCCGCCTTACCATGATGGGGCGACGCCCTAGCAATGAGGCGCTGCCCCTGTACCACCTGGACAGTCCTATGCAGCGGTTTGGATCTATTTGTATATATTTTTGTGCTTCTTGATTTTAATACTAAAATCTGTATTTTTTTTGTAGGGTTTTGAGAATCATTAACTAAAATTTCCTTTTGCAGATTATAATTATATATAGCTTTAGAATTAAATTGAACTTAGAATTTCATCGTATTTTTTATTATTTAATATGTGCCAAAAGGATGTAATCTTTTCTCCTCGTTCCTTTTTTTGCATGCGCTTTTTAATTTTGGTTATTTTGATTTTTATTGTTGTTTTATTTTGGGTTGTGATGAATAATGAATGTGGATGTGTGAATGTATGGATGTATAAATCAAGGACCAAATTGCATGAAAATTGGCTGATTAAAAACTTGGACCTAATTATAAAATTTGAAACTTGTTTGGAGGCAATTGTAAATTTGCATGTAAATAAAGAAATGATTAAATAATTAAAAATAATAAAATATAAAATACAAACGGAGGCTGATTGCAAGGTCAGGTGGGCATTCTGAAAGCCCATACGCAGTTTCCGAACCCAATCTCTAAAGATGGTTGTTGGGCTTCCTCCGTAGAATCCAGTTGTTGTAAAAGTGTTCCAAATTTAACCTAGATAGCGACTCCCATCTCTGATCCAGGCCCAAAAGGCTTGTGGTTGTATTTCTAGTGGGCTCTGAGCCCGCACAGTGCCGTGGTCGCCGAATACTTGGGCGCGTGCTGAACCCCACCGCCTACAGTTAGGTTCTAGTATTATTTAGAATTATTTAGAATTCTGAATTATTTAAAATTCAGAAATTAAACTAATTAATACTGAGAAAAATATTAAGCAAAAAAATATTAATAAAAAGTATTGCTTTTTGTTTCTTATTGTTGCATGTTGTTTCTTTTTATAACTTTTCTCATAAATTTTTTATTCTAAATAATAATTTTTTTTTAATTTTGATACTTACTATTATTTAGAATATAATAATTAGGCCAATTAAACAAAAAATTACTCATAGTCTTCAATAATTATTTTTTCATAATTATTTAGAATTCAGAAATTAAACTAATTATGTAACATCCGTACTTAAATTATAATAATTATGCATAATACATTTCATTTTATATAGTATAATGGGGTGATGCTTTATTAAGATTATATGTGTTTCATGAATAGGGACTTAATTGAAAGAAATTTGGGACTAAATTGATATAATTACAAGTTTAAAGGTTAATGTGCAACATTCTCACTCCATTAAGGATTGAAGTAGATATTTGGTGATAAATATCCTAAGATTTTTATTTAGAAGCTTTCCAATTTGTGCCATATGTGTATGGATGTGTAAGGGTGATAGTGTGTGCATGTGTATGGTAGTTAGTGTGCGCAAGTGCATGGATATAATCAAGAAGGAAATTATATAAATAAGAGAGATTATTGAACTTAAAGAGGTTTAGAGAAATTTACCTAGCTTAATTCATCTAGCAAGAGCTTTGGGAGTTCTAGGAGTATCTTAAGCACTTGGGAATCTCAATTGGTAAGTTACATATGCTTATTTGTTGATTGAAGTTAAGTTTTATTAATTGTGAAATTTATGTCTTGTTTTTAGAATTTTTTAGTCTTAGAGTTTTTATCATATCTTGAGTTGTAGAACTCTAAATTGAGCAAGGTATAATGCTCTGGAAACCTTAATGAGTCCTCTACATGTTTTAAGTTGGAATTGAATCTATTGTTAAGGTGGTCTAACAGAACCAGATATTTTATTGCTCACTATGATTTCTTGTATTACCTATTAGTGTTCAAAAATCCATAATTAATTCTATAGATATCCAAATTAGGTAATTCCAATTGGAAATGAAAGTAGACATATAATTCTATATCCTGTAATAAAATCATGGTCATAGGACTTATTTATATAATATTTGAGCATGTTAAACTTGAGGTAATAGATTGCACTAATTAAACTTAAGTGCAAGAATGATGAGTTGCATGTGTGTTTGATATGTGGCTATGTGTAGGAGCTACAAGAGGTAAGGGAAAATATAACCAACTAGGGAAATCTCTTTTGATTTAAAGTTTGGAAAGCACCTTTGGTAAGTAATTACTAATATAATATAGTATATATATATGATTTCTCTTACATGAAATAGTTGTAATATTGTAGGATTATTATCTTGAGTAATTGAATATTATATAATGAATGAGAAGCAAGGTGATGTTTAATATTTTTAATAAAATATTAAACTTTTTTTAGTAGATATAGTGAGTAGTTGATATATTAAGGATTGTATGTGAATAATATGCTTGTGTAACATGTTAAGTGAATATATTATGGACTTGGTTTTACATATGCACTATCAATGATAAGAGGCACATATGGATGATATAGAATTACAATGATAACAAAAGAAATGTGTGAATTTTACTTGTTTATTACTCTATGTGATTGAGATTGAAAAGATGAGTTATTATTATGATTAAGTTTTGAGGATATTTGGATAAATTATGATTCTTTAGTTGTGACATGGAATATGATAATGTTATAATATACTGCTATGTGATTAATAATTGCATATAAACTAGGGTTGATGTAATTGTTGTGAGGTATGCGTTTGAATGTGGCAAACATAAAATGTGATAATATTGAATTTATGGTTGTAAGTGTGTATGTATTATGAATTTAAGTTTGGTCCATTGGATATCAAAGATGCTATGTTGATGAGCAAATGTGGACATGATGTGAAATAAATAGTAAAACTATGAGGGGAAATTGATATACATATTTAATCATATTTTTTATGTTAAATAATAAATATGTCGATTAGCTAAGTGTCCGTCGACAATGCTAAGTGATAATTATGTCGATTGGCTAAGTGTCCGTCGATAATGCTAAGTGATGATTATGTCGATTGGCTAATTGATGATTATGTCGATTGTCTAAGTGTTCGTCGACAATGCTAAGTGATGATTATGTCCATTGGCTAAGTGTCCGTCAACAATGCTAAGTGATGATGATGTCGATTGGCTAAGTGACTGTCGACTATATTGATTGGCTAAGTGTCCATCAATAAGAGTATTAATAATTATATTGATTGGCTAAGTGACCGTCGACAATATGAAATAATGATTACATCGATTGGCTAAGTATCTGTCGACAAGGAAAATAATACTATATTGATAATACTAAGTGATTAATAAGCCAATGTGGTTAGATGTGGTGTGTTAAAATAGGTGTACTTTGAATTTATACTTGAGATTATGACTGCATATGATTCCTTGTTAAATGTTATTTTAAATGATGAGTTGGGGGTGTGTATGATTGATAGAAGTTCTGATTGATTGTATGAAAGACATTTTGAGAATGTAATTAATGATGTATGTATATTTTTGAGATGTTTCTAATTAAATCTGAGCTTATCCTTGGGTGTAGTTAAACTGTTCTTTTTAATTGATTGAGTGTATTGTGATATAGTGGGTTTGGACCTTCACCTGTCCTAAACCACTGGCCATCGCCAGTGACTGGCAATCAGGTAGCCACTAGTGATCTCCAGTCACTGGTGGTCACTAATGGCTAGCGAGCACCAGCCTCTGTATGAAGCCTGATGATGCTTTTGCTTTATTTGACCTTAAACAAATCTTAATTTCTGAAAAAGACTTAGTGATACACTTTTAAAATGATATTTATGCTTGAATAATAGATCATTATACACTTAGTATGCAAGTTAATGCAAGAAATGAAGTATAAGAAAATGTAAAAAATAAAGGAGTGTAGGAAATAAAGTACAAAAAATGAAGGAATGCAGAACCTTTATGCATCTAATGGCTCTAGTACGAATGACTATTGGCTGAGATGAGTTCAAGGGTTTGATGGGTTGAAAGGCTAGCCTTTTTAGTCCAGAATTATTCTTTGAATTAATTTTTAATATATTTACATATCATCTTTTTGTTTATGTCCATATGTGGTGTTAATTCCAAAAATTTAGTAAAAAAAATGTTGATTAATTATAAAATTAATTAATTTTTGGGATTTTTCAACAATAGCCAAAAAACCAAAAATAATATCAAAAGTCACATTGACCAAAAGTGTTTTCAAAAATAGCCTTAAGGAAGTTTTTTTTTTTTTCAAATCTAGACCATATATAAGCTAACCTTTTTCAGCTAAAAGATAAACATTCCAAAACAAACACTGATTCCTAAAAAAAATGGAAAACAAGCTCATTTAAGAAAATTACGATCTTAAACACTAAAATTTCTTCTTCAATCAATTTCAACTTTCTCTTCAATCAATCAAATTCACGATCAGATCAACTTCTTTCTCCAATCGATTTCAGCTATTTTCTCTTTTGAATTTTGTGACAGAAATAAAAAAATAAGTTCCCTCAACAAATCAAGTTTATGGATCTAAAAAACCGAAATCCACAACAACATTCTTCAACAAATCAAAGAAATCAATATTAAAAGAATAACCGAAATAGCATTGAAGATCAAAAGCAACAATCATTCATAAAAACAGGTACGCACCTTAAAAACATATCATATATACTTTTCTATCTATCTGTAATCATATTTTTTTAATAAGAAATAATAAATCACCATTATAAAAGACATTAAAACTTGATTTACACTATTTATAAATGCATTTTTAATGGTTATAAACAATAAAAAATAATATTCCACATCAGTTCTTAAAAACCTGAAAAATAGCAACAAAAATAAACAAGAAGCAACAAAACCTTAATACAATAAAGAAAAATAAAAAAAGAAACAAAAGCAACAAAAAAATTAAAGAGAAATAAAAAAAGCAACAAAGGCAACAAAAAAATCAAAGAGAAACAAAGAAGCAATAAAAGCAATAAAAAAGAATCAAAGAGAAATAAAGAGAAACAAAA
>CATIWO010509312.1:0-21377 GCA_949673435.1 Macaranga tanarius
AAGGCCAAATGTCAGTTCATCAGGATCCTATACAGATTCCCCAAGTGAAGGATAACTCTATGCCTCAACCCCCATAGGTGGAAGTATACATAAAAGCTCCAGTGGTATTAATCGATCCTACCAATGTGAATTTGAATAAAAAAATTAAAGAAAGAGAGAAGGTGGTTCAGCCTTCCAATATGAATTCTAACAGGTTTATAAGCTACTGGAGACCAGTGCTTCATAAGAGGTTCTCAGCACTAGAGAAAAAGACTTCTGCACCTGCTATATTGAGAAATGACTACAAATCTAAGCTTATGAAGGATGGCAGGAGGCTACTACCAAAATTCAACAGAAAGCAACCAAAATTTTTGGTGCCCCCACCTGTTTCCCCAAACAAGCAGTGGCATAGGGTAGAGCATCATAAATTTTCTCAGTTCGAAAAGAGACAAAATGAGCAGGAAGTTTAACCTGGGGCTAAAATCGAATTCGAGCTAAAGAAAGAGGGTTTTATGATTCAGAAGGCTGAGGAAAATTCTACTAAAATTCTAAACACTCGGGGGGCAGAAGGCATAACAGGTTTATAGGATAGTTGTATTGCAGGGTACTGTGCTAAAATGCTAAGCAAGGGAGGTAGTGCTAAAATATTTCCCATTGTATGGGAAATGAAAGGAAAATAAAAGAAGAATAACTGGCCTCAGGCTAGAAGTTTGCCACTTAGTACATGAAGTGGAAAAATTTTACTTTTTGGGTATGTAAGTTGGCTTGATAGCCATTGTAAATAAATAAAAGAGGAAAGTATAGTTTTATACCTTGTGGTTTTAAATTTTTACACATCTAACCCTGTGGTATTTTTAGTGACACATAACTACCCTAAAAAACGTTCCGTTAGCACATAACGGAAAAAGTCCCTAACGCCGTAAATTCGACTGACGTGGCGTACACGTGGCATCCGACATGGCATCCTATGTGGAGCCGACTCAAAAAAAGGAAACGATGTCGTTCCTTTGATTTAGGGGTTTTAAACCCCTATTATCAAAGAATGACCAATTTCATTACAAAACCATCTACAATCCCTAAATCAATCCAGTGTGAAAGTACTCCAGCTTAGTGAATATTCTGCAATTGGTTAATTGAGCAGTGAAATTTACTTGATTTTATTTCTAACATTGGAGCATGAAAAAGAATGAAGAGCTTTTGATGATTGTTGAGTAATCAATTTTAAAAACTTTCACAACATATCAAATAAGGCACATTGTTACGTGAGGCACAAGGTATGTAAATACAATATTGAAATGGTCTATTTTTATATATAGAAGGGTTATAGGGTTTGGATTAACGGGTGGCTTAAATGGGTCCCATGAAGGGAGTATTGGGGTACTAGTTAGGGGTTATAGTAACTAAAAGCTTTTTTTTTTTAATTTAATTGATAGTGATGATAAATCATTAAAAAAGTTTAACTTTTGTGCAACTTTTTTATGCATGCATGCTATGTCAATCTTTTATAGGCAATGAGTACTGTGAATCTGCGTATTAACCATGAAGAAGGTTGGGTTGAAAGTCCTAATATGGTGTATGAAGGTGGGACAGTAGAAGAAATGAATGATTTTGACGTAGACCGTCTATCGTTCTTTGAATTGCAGTGGTATTGTAATGCATGGGAATATAAAATAGGGTGTAGGATATGGTACAAACTGTGGGGAATAAGTGGCAATGAGGCTTTTGATGCGATTTTAGAAGACAGAGATGTGATGAACATATTGGAGTATAATAAGGGATACCCTTATATGGAAATATATTTTATTAAAATTACAGATCCCCTGAATATTAGCATTCATCAGAATGCAGAAAATGATAAGTCCTTCATTTATATGCCTATATGCCCTTTACTAATTCTGAAAAAGAACCCACGCCTAAAAAAGGAGGAAATAGTTATTGTGAGATGTTTGAAGAATGTGAAAATGCTGATGAGTGTGTAGGTATGAGAGAATTTGAAAATGATAATTCAGCGGACTATGAAGCTTATGATGGGGTTGAGCATTTAGGTGATGAGAATAGAGCTGAAAGTGATGCACGTGATAGTGTACCAGAGAATGTGGTTCAGAATTTAGGTGATCAGAATGCAAGTGAAGGTGTTCAGAATTTAGGTGATCAGAAGAGCACTGACAGTGCATGTGATAGTGAAACTGATGTTGATGTTAAAGATGATTAGAATGCAAGTGAATTTAATATTGAAGATAAAGTTAGAAAGGGCAGTAGGAATAGTGGGAATGAAAAGTTTAATGTTAATGGTGATTGGTGGGATGATGATTCAATGGAAAGTGAGTACTGTCCTAGTGAGTGGAGTGAATCAAGCTCAACAGAAACACAGAGTACCAGTGAGGTCAACAATATGTATGATGATTTAGAAGGTAGTGATGATGACATTTTCTCAAACATAACAGGTGGCTAGACAGAGGCAACAAACACTGACCAGCCAGAGCCTAAAAATGAGCAGACAGAACTAGTAAATGATTAGCAAAATCAAGATGATTCAGTGGCTGCAGCAAGAAGAGCAATAACAAATGATTTGAATGATGCAGATTTTGAAGAGTTTAATGAGGCTAATACTGATAGTAATGACTATGGTAGTTTGAATGGGTCAAATGATGAAGGGGTTGAATCGTATCAAGATTTTAACGAAGTAATAGGAATGAAGGATCCACAGTTATGCAAGGGCCGGTATGAGATTTGCAAGTAGGATTGTATTTTATAAAGCTTTGAAGGAGTGGTTTATAAGAAGAGGTTACAATTACATTTTGAATAAATGTACTTCAGAGAGGGTGACTGCTTTGTGTAAAAATAAGTGTGGGTTCAGAATTCATGCATCAAGGCTTAAAGACTCAAATACTTTCCAAATTAAGACTTTTAATCCTGTGCATATATGTCCAATGGAATTCAAAAATACTCTAGTTGACTCAGTTTACTTGGTCGATAATTACTTGGATAATATCAGGGATAATTCTACTTGGAAGGTTCATGCAATGCAAAAGACACTGCAAAGGAAGTTAGGACATGATGTATCTCTTGCACAATACTGTAGGGCAAAGAGAAAATGTAAGAAAATCCTTGAAGGGGATATGAAAGAGTAGTACAGGTGACTATGGGATTATGCTGAGACCATGAAGAAGACAAATCCAGGGAGCTTAGTGAAGCTGAAAATAGAGTTATCTGTAGAAGAAGTAAGTGAGTTATTAGTTGAGAATGATATGACAATCAGAAGTATGCCTAAAGAGATCACACTTTTTCACTATATATATATACGAGATTGGCTGCTCAGAAGTAGGTCTATTTTTCAGGATTAAGGCCTCTAATTGGGTTAGATGGATGCCACTTGACAACTCCAATAGGTGGACAAATGCTTTGTGTTGATGTAAAGGATGAAAATGACAACATGTTTCCCCTTGCATATATTGTGGTGGACATAGAGTGCAAAGACTCATGGGTGTGATTTTTAGGGCTTTTATTTGAAGATTTTGGCTATCCTAATGAGACTCGATGGGTCTTCATGTCTGACAAATAGAAAGTGCATTAACTATTTCCATTTGTAAATAAATTTCTTTTTTATTTTCATTATTGTTGCTAAGCATAATAATGAATACTTGATCATTTGTGATTCAGGGACTGGTTGAAGCTTTTGACTTGACTATGCCTAATGTTGAACACATATTTTATGTTAAGCATATGGTTGAGAATTTCAAACCACTGTTTAGGCATGTTGATAAGAAATTGGTGTGGAATGTAACTGCTTCCACTACAATCAGAACTTTTGAAGCTAACATATAGAAATTAAAAGAGGCAAATCTTAAAGCTTAAGCTTATGAATGGGTTGTTAATAGAGATCCAAAGTCTTGGGCCAGGTGTTATTTCTCATCAAACACCAAATGTGATGTAATCCAAAACAATATCAGTGAGTCATTCAACTCCTATATTAAAGAAGGTAAAGACATGCCCATTTTAAGCATGCTTGAGTGGATTAGGAAAAAATTAATGAAAAGGATGCATGTTACATACACTGGCATATTGAGATATAAGGGTGACATATGTCCTAATGTGCAAGATAGTTTAGAAAAAATGAAGGTGGACAGTAGGAATTACTTTTGTACTGCTACAGGTGAACTCAAATATGAAGTGGACTATTATGACACACAAAGTTGTGTTAACCTTGCTAACATAAGTTACAGCTGTAGGCATTGGGACCTAACTGGTTTACCTTGTAAGCATGCAATATTTACAATTTATGCTAATAGACAGAAACCTAAATAATTTGTGCGCAAGTACTTCTTGAATGAGAGTTATTTGGCTGTGTATAGACATATAATAAATCCAGTACCAAGCAAGGAAGAGTGGGAAAAGACAGAGTATCCAGACATTGTGCCTAACATACCAAGAAAGCTAGCTAGTAGGCTAAAGAAGAAACAAATTTGATCAACTAAAGAGCCTGCCAACCCATAGAGAGTGTCTCGACCTAGTGGTATTTGTGATGTGTAGGAATTATAGTCAACAGGGCCATAATATGAGAGGCTGTAAAGCAAGGATTACAAGAGAAATAGCTTGGCAGAAGAGAATGAGATTAAAAAAACAAAAAAAGAACATGGTACTTAATTTATATTTTCTTATTATCAGCATTATTTTCATTTAGCCACTCTATTTACTTTACTGATGTATCAGTGTTGCTACTAAAATCTATCATGTTAGGCATCTGTCAATGAAAGAGGTTGAAAGAAAAGGGATATAGCTTCATGTTCACAACCATCATCGCACACTAATGAGCAAGTTGTTGTTGTTTTGAATTCAGTTTACTTAGTTGTTGTGGTAAATTCTAATTATTTTCAGTGATTACTAGGTTCAACCAAGAACAAGAATAAGTTGTTCCCAGCCAACTGACCCTCAGTGCACACAGAGGAAATCTCATAGGAAATTATAATGTCAGAGGAAAACTACATCAACCTCTATGGAGAATTTGCAGAACCAACACCTGTAGCTTAACTTAATTTTATTACATGGGGATGCAGTCATATTTTGTTGTTGTTATGATACTAAGTTGTTGTACTGAAAATCAACAAACTTAGTTTATATATTTTGGTGTTTTTGTCTTATGAAGCTTGTAGGAAAGCAAAACTATTGTTTTTGTCTTCTAAAGCTTATAGGAAAGCAAAACTATTGATTTTTTGTACTGATAATCAATAAACTCAGTTGTTGTATTGAGTTGTTTATTCTATTTTGTATTAATGTAAATGGCAGCAAAACAATGCTTTATTAATCTTATGAACTTATTGTTTAATTAAAACAACATTTTCTTTATATATTTATTATGAGATTCTTCATTTTATGGAATAGGGTGTTGTTAAGCTAATTAGTGCCATTGTGCCTAATATAACTACAATATAATAATAAGTATCAACTATTGCAACATGGTTTTTTCATTAACAAAGGTTTCACTTACACATTACAACAAACACCTAACAGACATTTTCACTACCTACGAAAATGTTGCAGCTCAAATACAATACAGCTTCTTCAACATCATATTACAATCATATTGTCATTCCAAATATAGAGTTCTATCAACTGTACTTAATTCTATTACATAAACACGGTAAAATATTACAATTAACCATGTCATTGTCAAACCTAAAACCCATTTTTTCAACCAGCTACATGAACCCAGAGCAGTAAGCCCTTGCCTTTTGTTCACTTCAACTTGCAATTCTTTAATTTTTTTATTTGATCTCTTCACTTCACCTTCAATTCATTCAACCAACTGTTTCAATTTCATTACTTCTCTCTGAAGTTCAGCTTCTCGCACTTTTCATTCTACAATTTCACACTCATATAGTTGCACTTTTTCTACCAACAAAGGAATCATTTCAAACCCATGCACAGTCGAAGAGGTTGGGGGATCAACCAACTCAAAGTAATCACATCTCAGGGATAAATCATACCTTCTACAACCACGAAATATCCTCCCTTTATTTTGAGCAGTCTTTGATGTTTTCGTCACAAGAGGAAATCCATATACACACTTATTTTCTCTGCTATAGCTGCTACTTTATGACATTTCTAAATTCATTTTCAACGATTTAATTTTTTGATTTTTTGTTTGAAGAAAGAAATGGGTCATTATTTGATTTTAGGGGTTTAAAACCCCTAAATTAAAGGAACAACATCATTTTTTTTTTTTTTGAGTCGGCTCCATGTAAGACACCATGTCTGATGCCACGTGTATGCCACATCAGCCAAATTTACGGCATTAGGGACTTTGTCCATTATGTACTAACGGAACATTTCTCAGGGTAGTTATGTTTTACTAAAAAAATTATAGGGTTAGATGTGTAAAAACTTGAAACCACAAGGTACAAAAATATACTTTTCCCTAAATAAAATTTGGTTTTGCTAAATTTTAGTGTTTTTATTTATTTTGTGTGAAGTTTGCTAGTTTGCAAGTGAACATTAATTTTGTAAACTTGTGGCAGCATTTTCGCTGAAAATTGGCTGTTTTGAGGTGAAAGTAAATAGCTGTGGTGTAAAGTATGTTGTGTGTAATGATACAAATAAAAATATGTTCAACAGATCTGAACTGAAGCAGAAAAAGCCCTGTGATAGCTACAATATCAAGTCATCCATAAAAAGATATACATCACAGTGTAGAGGTTCAAAATAATCAATATCAAGTGTACAAAGTGCTAAATAACATCACAAGTATCATAACAGCATAAAACTCTATAAATAAGTGTAATCAAGTCACAGAGAGTTAAAGTCAAAGCCCCTGAAGTCCTCCTAAATATCTAGGCACTTCTGCCTAGTGATCATGGACTCTTTCTTCTGGTGTAACCACTCTTTGACTGCTTCTTCTTACTTTCCAAATATCTCTTGATAGACTGAGCTATCTTGGCTGCATCTGGAAGTCAATTCTTTATTCTTACAGAGAAGCTTATCTTTCTGGACTTTCAAAGCTATTAATTTAGCCTCCTATTTTTCAATGTCCTTGGTTACTTAAAGGAAGGCATATTTTCCCTCTACTTCTTCATTGATCTGATTCATCTTGAACTGCTCAGCAAAGAAGGTGTCTTTCTCCTGGTGGAAGAGATTGAGATGATAGGAGCTGTCAAATGAGCTGCACTAGACTCCTCTAGGTGAGAGAAGCTCAAAATAATCTGGTGATGACAGCTAACTTGAAATACTACTCCAAAGTGAGAAGAGCTGAAAGAAATGTGGATCTCTGGTCTTTTAGAGGGTACCCATCTCTAAGCTAAGGACAGTCCTCAATGAATCCTTGGCCTTGAAGCATCATCTGGAGTCGAAGAAGCCATGGGGGAACCTTTGAAAGAGTCTTCAGGTAGTTGAGATCCACCATGATCCACTAAAATCTCTATATCATCAATAGAGGACCAAGAGTCAGCCTTCTGTAACAAGCAAGTGTAAACTAAGGGTATGAAAATGCACAAGTAAAGAAAAGAGAGAAATAGAAGTACATACCTGAGGAGTAGCACAAGGAATCAAATCAGAGGTAGGAGGTAATTGAGCCGGAGTAAGAGGTAATGGATCTAACACAAAGGGTAATGTTGAGGTAGAAGCAGGGAGTAATCTGGAGAATTTGGAAAAGAGTTAGCATAAGAATTAGAAGAAGGAGAACGAGATGGTGAGGGGTTCTTCTTGCTAGTCTTAACTGTTAGCAAGCAAATAAAAATGCTAGAAATCAAAACAAAGCTAATATAAATAAGAAAGTTTGTTTGAACCTGATCTTTCCTCAGAAGCAGGAGTGACTGTTTTCTTTCTCTTGGAGGATGGGGTAATTAAAGATTTAATGGCAGTAATGAGCCAAAAAGGTAGTATTTGGCTTAAATCTTTGATGGACTAGCAGTAATTTGGTGAAATAAAACACAATTAAGCCATTTCCCCTAAGGTCCAAGGCATTGCACTCATGCACTTAGCTAGAATGGTGCTTAAAAGCAAAACTGATTTAAACTGGCAGAATTTGCTGGGGGGAAGTGTAGAGGTAATGAGCCAGAATAATATAAGAAAGCTATTTCACCAAATTTTCCCGAGAAAATTCTTAAAGGAAAGACACAAAATTAAGTATGGGTCCAGAAAGTGCAAAATATACAAATAATAAATCAAACAACATTTGCAGGGGAAATAAGGAGGTAATAGGCTAAAACAGCTTTGTGAATGATAAGATGCCTTAAAATATATATTACCTCCGGAGTTTTGTGAATTTAAGACATATATTTGGTAAAATAATGCTAAATAATTGACAATAAATATTTTTCTAGGTGGTAATACAGGAATTGATGCTTATACGGGGTGATAATGAAGAATAAATTCTCAGAAGCTATTTTATGGAAGAAATAGTAAAAAATTAGATCTAGAAATTATTTGTTGTGAATTTTTGACTGGGTTTAAAGGATTTTATTGAGTTAATTTCTTTTAATTAAGCTAAAAATTATTAAAATAATTATTTTGGCTATCAATTGCTAAAGTAATTAAATTCATGATTCAATTATGCAAAGTTATAAAAAAAAAGTCCTGATTTTGTATAATATAGCAAAATTTACAAATTTTACCGAAATTCACAATAAAAATTGGACAGCATTTCCCGTATATTTTTAATATACAGTTTTTACAAAAATTGCAATAAACCTGCAGAAAATCTAATTCATCCAATAACTCACAATGCTTAACATTTGCATCACAATTTTGGACAAAATACACTGCACAAATATAAAGAAATTGCAAAAATAGAAGTTACTTGTGTGTTTCCTCCTGCATAGACTTTGAGTGGAGATTTTAATTTGCTAAATGCACTGAGGGAATAAGGAAATGCAGCCCAAGTGAACCGAAACCAGGATATGCATTGGCCTTGGCCTAAAGGCCGGCTCAGTCAGTCCTAATTCGATTGGGTTCGGATCGGTCAGCAGCCAACCCAGCTCCATTTACTGGTGCCACTCGGAGCAGCAGCAGTGGCCGGTGAAGCGACGGCAACAACAATAGCGGTGGTGGCTGTGGGGGTCTCGGCTTCAGGCTGAATGGCTGCAACGTCGCCGGTCCTCTTGCATGAGGCAGCGTGAGGAGCAGCGGGGCTGTTCTTCTCGGCAGTCTCATGAGTGACGGCCCTGATCTGGTGGCGACGGTGGATAGCAGCGTCGATGATGGCTGAACCAGCAACAACATCAAGCGCGAGGTGAACGGCGTCGAGGGCAGCAGTCTTCTTTCCTCGCGCGGGCCGATCTTCTCCTTCGCTCAAAGCAGCAACATCTTCTTCGGCTATAATGATGACCACCTCGGGCTTGAGCTGCGTCAGATGCAGCGGTGGTAAAACAGCAACGCCGGTGATGGAGGTGGTTTCGGGACCGGCGAGAGTGAAGCAAGGAAGAAGAAGGAAGAAAAAATAATAAATAAATAAATAAGGTTTTGAATTTTGAAAGACAGAGGGATTTTGCAGAGAATTGAAAATAAAAGGAAAGATTTTGTGGTTTTGGGTTATGATTACTAAATTCAAAATTTTTTTAGGAAAATGCACCAAAGTAGAGCAGGAAAAAATATTTAATTCCCCATGATTAGAATTCTTGCAGGGGAAATTTGATTGGTTTTAAGTTCATTTGAAGGAAAAGCAGAAGGTAACTAGGTTGACTCTTTATATCCATATAATTAGCTATGAGATTAGGCCCAAGCTAATTATATGCAGGGGCATTGTTTGTACCAAATATAAATTTTTAGCCTATTATTAAAATTAAGTCCAAAGTGAGCCCATTGCATTAAGTCCAGTCCAACTACAGTTGCTTGGTGAAGAATTTATTGTGTTTCTAAAGGAAATTCTAGAACTGACAGAAGGTAACCGTAGGCACTAGAGAGCTGATAGAGGAAATTCAAGGAAAGCAGGTTACAAGAAAGAAGAGCTTGGGGGAATTAAAATTAAAGAGCATATGGAGTTACTGAAAAATCAAGAATTGAGCTAATTATCTAAAATTTTCTCTAAAAATTGAAGACTTGGTGAATAATTTAACTGTTGGCTTAGGGAAAAAGAAAAGAAAGTTCCAGAAGGAACTAGAGGGAATGTTGAGCTGGTGGAGTAATCTAACAGACGCAGGTTATAGGAATTAATGGAGGTTATTATTGGCAAAATTAAATAGAGAAACAACTTCTGTAGCAAGCTAAAAAATTATGAGACAACTTTTGTACCAAGCTCGTAGACTATAAATAAAAGGCAAAGCACGGATCAAGAAGAACACAAACAACCAATCATCATCAATCAACAATCAAAAATTAACACAGCCAAATCAACAATCAATTATCAATTTTTAGCCATTTCTATAGCTTTCATCAGTTTTTCATTTTCTAGTAATTTTTGTACTCACTGTCGTTTCAATATAATTTTAATTTCTTCAAGCTTATTTTCATTATCTCCAGCTTATTTACCATTACCTCTAACAAATTTATCATTACCTCCAGCAAAATACTTTATCGTTTGTCATTAGTCACAATTTTCAAATCCCTTGGAACTCAAACAAATTGTGGTAAAGGCGTTTGGGAATCCACAATTATCTAAAATAAGTCAGTATTTATTATTTTGGAAAATTAGTCTTTCCTGGCACGCTCGCAAAACTCAATTTGCTAAAAATTATAGCAACAATCTTTTGGCATGCTCGGTGGGACATAACATTTAGTTTGCCAAGAACTTTGTGCCAACAGTAATAATTAACTATAGGAAAAAGGTAAGTGTCGCGGGTTGCGATGCAAACAGTGTCATCGCAACCCGTGCACTTACCTTTTTCCCCAAATCAAAACAACAAAATTAAATGCCCCCTATATCATGGGGGGCATTTTTGGCAAAAAAATTTGCGATGGGTGTCGCAACTATAATAATGTAATAGGCCTGAGTTAAAGTCTCTCTGCAAGCAATCTTGTTCTTTATTTGTCTTGTTTAAGTTGTTGTACTACAATGTAAGTATTAATCAGAGTTGTTATAGAAGTTTTTTTTTTAGATTGATTGATTCATTATTCATTATTATACTACAATGAAAGTCATTCTACAGTTTTGTTGATTACTTTGATCTGTAGGTCATTTCAATATTTTTGTTGGTGATCTTAGCTCTGAAGTTACAAATGCTACTTGGTATGCAAGTTTCTCTTTGTATTCTAGTTGTTCATAAGTTCTCTTTCTCATTAGATGCTGCACAAACTGATTGACTATCTCAAACTTTGAGTAACTATTCTGAAGATTTGTGTCATTTGGAGGCTAATTTACCTGTATGTTTGATACAGAGATGCAAGGGTTACGTGGGACCAAAAGACAGGGCGCTCAAGGGGCTTTAGGTTTGTTTCTTTCAAGAATCAGCAGGTACTGAAAATGCATTATTGAAATCTCATGAATCCTTTTATAAATAATTATGCTCCATTATAATGTCATTAAGTTAATTGCTTTTTTCAAAATGGCCAAGATACTCAGAATGCAATAAATGACTTAAATGGTATGTAAAATTACATCCTTTTAATACTTTTTATTTACTGCTCCTTCTCTGAAACTATATTCTTTTATCATATCTGCATTTTAATGGATAGTGCTACAATAGATGTATATATCTCGGTTTATTATTGTTTCAGTGTCTTATGAACCATAATTGGTAGAGCTTGAGATGGAATATAAATTGGTTAGGGAAGTGGGAAATGCTGATGAGTTATGGTCATAACTTGGAATGACAGGGAAAGATATTTATGCATATGGGGTTTCACAGTCCTATTATGAACTATAATATACCTACATAATGACGCTTGCACATGCATCAAACCATAAGACGACTTGACTGTAATTATGTGAGGTTGTAGTTGTTTTGTGATTAAATTTAAAGATTCAGTTTTGTATTTAGTGCGAGGATTATACTGTATTTCAGGAGATGCACTCCAGGGTGTGTAAATAGCAACTTGGTTAAGGGAAAGATTGCGATATGTGATTCATTCATGGGGATTAATGAGGCTTATAAAGTTAGTGCTTTAGGTGCTGTTGTGCATAAAAATAGATTCGTTGATGTTTCATTTGTGGTTTTCTTGCCTGCATCTGCCCTTAACTTCACAGACTTATCAATGTTGAAGGAATATATGAACTTAACAAAGTAAGTTCGACTTTCTATAATTTACCATTTGTTGAATAAATAGCTTTATTCTCCTCCTTCAGTTTAAATAAGATTAAAATTTTTTCTTTCTGTAGAAATCCAACTGTGAACATACTAAAAAGTGAAGAAAACAGAGATTTTAATACCCCTGAAGCTGCTTCCTTCTCTTCTTGTGGTCCAAATCCTTTAATCACAGAGATTATGAAGGTATAATGACATAACTTATCTGTAGTTCGCCCACTGCCTCACCTAAATATTATGCTGAAATGCAATTAATGTTGAAATGATAGAGATGCTTTTTCACTGCTATTCACTAATTTATTATTTTTTGTGTGCGGCTACTGTTTGCATTTTTCAGTTTCTTGATGACTTTAGTATTATAAGTTCTGTGTTGTTTAGTGTTCTTTTGTTTGTGTCTCCCTTTGTTTTTAAAATTTTTGTGTTAAGTGAACCTACTTTGCGTAAAATAATTTCTGTGTGTTTTCATGGATGCATTTTTCATTGATAGATTTTGTTGTTTTCTCAAATTTATTTTCTTATTTTAAATGTTAATATTGCAGGTGACAGATGAGAATGACGAAGAATTAAGCATAATAGTTGGATGGAATCATCTTTAGAAATCATGTGATACTTTCAGATTCTATAAAAAATGAGCACGATATTTAAACATGCATCTTTACATTTGAACAAGTTTATTTTTTTATACTAAAAATGAACACAATATATTACAATAGGGATAAAAACATTTTTGGTGTCTGTACTTTTTAAAATTTTACAATTAAGTGTGTGCAATTTTAAAAGTTACAATTAAATGTTGCAACCTGTTATATTATTACATTATAGTATTTTCTGCAGGTAATGAACAAATTGCCTATATAATGGTGCTAGGTAGGCATGAAGAGTTATGAATGGTGATGAGTAGGTATGAAGAGCTGTGAATGGTGCTGAGTAGGCGTAAAATGACAGCATTGTTCCTATCAAAACTAATCACTCTCTCTCCCTTCTACATAGGTAGGTTCAAAAGCTATGCTAAAGACAAAAATCATTTGTATTCTCGTCTTCTTTCTGATCAATTCTTAACAAAAATATCGTGTCTTATAGAGATAAAATTTGAAGCTCATCTTGAGAATGGAAGTTGTATCGGATGTCTGCTTATGTCAGAGGCGATGTGTTTTTTTAACGTCATGGACAAATCATAATCCTAGTAGAAGATTCATGAAAATGTAAGGCTGGAATATGCTTTTTTTTTTTTTTTTTTTTTGCGTGTATCGACCCTCCGTTATGTGATAGAGCAAAAGCAATAATACTAGGATTTTTGAGAAGAATCAATACACTAGAGGATGAAATGCACAGAAGCTGGAAAAGGGAGAACCTTCTGTGGGCATGGGCCATTTTTTCTATTATAGTTCTGATATTTAAATGAATTAATGTTGTTGTTAATGTGTGCCATTGGTAAGGAAGGTAGATCGTGATGTTGCAAATAAATATTAAGTGAAATGTAAGATAGATTTAGGTTAATATTTTTTGCTAACCCAAATGATGTAATGTGTTTGATGAAATGCTTCAACAAAGAAGCTATGATGTTAATTGATGTCATTGAATGAATGGAAATGGGCATCGGTTATCAATGTTTGAGGCTTTTGTAGCTTAAATTGATATGGTTTAGAATGTCAACAATGTGTTTGATAAAATGTTTAAAAGAAGAAGATATGATGTTCCATGACAAATTAGTTAGATGTAAATGTGCATTGTTAATGAAATTTTATGTTGATTGACTAATGTTACTAATGCATATGATAAAATGTTTAAGTTTTGATAGAGTGAATAGGAATTAGCAATTGGCAGTAGAAGACAAATGGGAATTGACACAGCATTCCCATTTGGTAATTGATAGGTCCAAAAGTTGCAGCTTATTCACCTAGGCTTCCTTGTAATTTCACACCCTCACCGTCACATGAAACTCACATGCCCATTCCTTTAATCTCATTTAATTGCCACCTCATTCACCTAGTGCTGCCATCTCATTCGACTTGTGAGCCCACTTAATTTCATGTCATCAATTACTCGCAGAAAATACTATATTGTAATAATATAACAGGTTGCAACAATTAATTGTAACTTTTAAAAGTTTACACACTTAATTGTAAAATTTTAAAAAGCACAGACACCAAAAATATCTTTATCCCTATTACAATACAATTCATCAATGAAATTGTGGCACATTGAAATAATTTGATTTTGTTTTTATTGATGCTTAATTTTAATCAAAGCCTAAAAAATATTAAAAAAAAATCATAATTAAAGATAACATAAGTTATCTACACTTTAAAAGGTGGTGAGTAATAAATAAATCTTATAGTAAATATTATTGATAACTGCTTGTAAAAGAGTAGTAATATTTTTTACATTTAAAAGTGTAGAGAAATAAAAGTCACAAGTGTGGATAAATTCATACCCACACAACATTTAATCACATATTTAGCAACTTTTTTTTTTATATGTAGAGAGCTTATTTTACCACACTTTAAAATATAGTTATATTTAATTTTGAATGCGGGAATAGCTCAAGTTTTTTGTAGTGGATCTACATGTATCATCATCTCGTACTCTTTTTGGATATGATCAAATACTTTTAGTTTATTGGTGTTCAAAGGATAATTTACATCAAGACTTATCAAACTATGTAAATTTCATCTACTTAAATGTATAAAATTAATTGTAATTTTATATAGATCTAGATGAGGATGTGTGCGTGTGTGTGTATATATATATATATAATGTGAAATATAAATGATTTTAAAAAATAGTGATGACACAATATGGTGTTAAAAGTACAGGTTTTCAATTGTAATAGCAAACAGTTTTTGTAATTTAGAATTTCACTTAATTGGGACTAATTTTTTTCGGTCGTAATTAGTTGTATTGTATAGTTGTTATATAAGATAATTGCATTCACAATATCATTGTTATCATGATAAAAATGTGGTTGCTACTTGCTACTAGTGAACTTTTAGATTTATTAGAAGTTATTTGCGATCAAAAATTTTTTTTAACTACAAAGCATATTACGACGACTACAAAAAAAATGATCGCTAAAATATTCTAGCGACTAATTTTTTATTTTTAGTGATAACTTTTTCTTCATTAAAAAGCTTTTTCCCTAGTGTGTAATATATAACTCATTTTTCTTTTTGTTATCACTAGTAGCATATATAAAGTCTGTCAATAAAATTAACATGACATTTATTCAGTGCAAAATTATTTTGTATACATACATACATTTAGTTTTAGTAGACCATTGAAGTCTCCTAGTTAAAAAAAAAAATCACAAAAAATGTAATAAATGCAATGAGCATTATTAATTAAATTTACTTTTCAAGTAACTTGGAGAGATTTTTTTTTTATTTTGAAAAAGAAAAAAAAAACTAAGAAGTACTCTAGGCAAAAAAAAAAAAGATTTGAAATTGATGCACACATTAAAGTACTCTAAACAAAAAAAATAAAAAAAAATGGATTTGAAATTGATACACACATTTAAGACCTATAAATGAGTATACTAGCTAGTTGAAGCATATATCAGTTTTTAGAACCATTGATGAGACTGCATTGGAGCTTTGTTACAAAATTTTCAATGTTCTTATCTGAGCTTCCACCTTCATCTACTGCCATTTTAGCTAATTCCTTCCATTTCTCCGAATTCTTCCTCATCTGCTTCCCTGTTTCTCCTTCCATAACTTCCCTTATGCACCTTTCTATCTCTTCTTGAGTAACAATCCCTTTTTCACCAACCTTTACTCTCACTCCTACTCGCCAAACATCGCTTACAAACTTCGCATTCGTCGGCTGATCCGTCCATTGTGGCATTGCCACCATTGGGACCCCCAAGCTCAAGGCCTCAAGTGTTGAGTTCCACCCACAATGAGTCATGAAGCACCCAGTAGACTTGTGAGCTAGAACTTCTAACTGAGGACTCCATGTTACCACTAGACCCTTTTCGGACGTTATCTCCTCTACGAAATTGGCTGGAAGTTTTTTCTCTTCTGATTCTCTTACTACCCATAAGAAGTTGACATTGCTTCTCTTTAGTCCCCAGGCCACTTCTGCCATTTGATCTTCTCCTAGTGAAGCCAAGCTTCCAAATGACACGTAAACAACTGAGGCTGGTTCCTTCGAGTCTAGCCATTTCATGCATCCATCTGAATTGGGCTTGAACAGGTTAAGACCATAATCTTTGTCATCTTCTAGTCGCTTGTCTAAGAACATTGAAGGAATTGTTGGTCCTATTGGCATGATTGCCCATTTGGTTGCCATCCAATTCGCAACCTGACACAAAACAGGCGAATTCAATTTACTTGCTATTTGCTTTGTTTTAATTGGAACGATAAGGCAGTGGTTACACTCAAAACCTTAATGAATATGAAAGTTTGTCAAAATCATTTCATCTCCAATTGAATTTTAAATAAAATTTATTTGCAAATGAATTCTAAATTTATTTAAACCAAACACATTTCATCAATAAAAAATAATTTAATATTAAATAATTCTACAAAATTAAAAAGTTGGAATTGAAATAAATTTTACACAATTTTCATTTAAATTAAAAACATTCACTTGGGTTTATAAATAAATTTCATAAAATTTTGTGAAATTCATTTGAACTAAACACACTTACAGAATTAAAATCAAATAAAATTATATTGAAATCACAATTTTAAATGATAAAATCAACTAAAATAGTGCTAAAATCAAGAAAAATCATGCAATTTTATTATTTTAACATTTAACGATTTTATTCAAGTATTATTTACAGTTATATATTATTTTTTTTAGACATAGAACTCTTACTAAATGTACACAAATATATTTTTAAACAATTTTTTTAATTGTCAACATTTTTATGTATTGAAATTATGATATTTAGGTGTTTTAAAAGGAGATTTTGGCACTTAGCTACTCAATTTTTAGCTAAAATTTTTTATATAAATTGTAAAATTTTATGATTTGATAATTCTAGTTTTTTGATTCTCAGCAATTCTAGAGTGAAAAAGGGTTTTTAACAAATTCCTACTCTTTTTTTACTAGCTATGTAGGCACGCACCCTTTAAATATATATTTAAAGGTTAATGACAGCTAATGCAGAACACATAAATACATTTTTTTAAAAAATTTACTATTATGTTTCCTTTTTTTTGCTTGATTATACAGAGGTATATGAAATTGTAAATTTATACAGCCCGCACTGACGTGAGCCGCATTCACTATCTTTTTCTATAATTAAAGTTTTCAAGTTGTATAAATCTCTTTTTCCAAGCTAGTGAATGTGTTAACAAAAAAGATCAAATTTTGGCTAAAAACTTTTCTATAAACTGTAAAATTTTACAATTTCATAATTCTAGTTTTAGACTCTCACCAATTCTAGAGTAATAAACTATTTTTAACAAGATCTTACACTTTTTTGCTAGCTATCTAAGCACACATCCTTTAGCTATATAATTAGAGTTTTCAAGTTGTATATACCTCTTTTTCCAAGCTAGTGAATGTGTTAAAAAAGTTTCAATCTGCTTTGTCAAGATTTGAGAACCGACCAGTTGCAATAGCTAGCCCACCTTGATTCCAAGTCGCAAATGAAAGAAGGCAAGTCAGAGGTCAAAAGTGGTGGCAATCCTGGAAGCAAAACCGATGGATCTTCCATAGGAATACTAATCAAATTCCCTTCATAGGCATTGCAATAGATGTTGCCAACAGCACAAGACAGTGTGAAGAATGAAGCTGAAGTGAGTCCTAACTCTCTGGCTATCTCTACAGCCCACGGGACGGCTGAGTCATACACTAGACAACTTACAGGGTAGCCATGATCTCTATGTTCTGCGATAATTTCAGGCAATTTCTGTGACAAAGTAACTTCGAAATTCCTGAAATTATCAGAGATGTCAATCTCTTTTCCTTGTTGAGAAGCGTTAGGAATTGTTTCTACAGCAACTGAACCAGCTTGCATCTCTGTGAACTCTTGATAAGGGTAGGTGATTAGAGTGACTTTAAGTCCTTTAAAGGCAAGGCGTTTGGAGAATTGGAGCATCGGGTTTATGTGACCTTGGAAAGGATATGGAACCACTAAGACATGAACTTTACTCTCCATAATTTTTCTGTACAAAGCTTTCAGGGATCGATATAGACGACTGAAGTATATAACGTAGCTCAACTATTAAATTACTGAAACCACGAAGATTGGACAAATCATGGGTGTGACATGCTTATCAACTTTAGCTCACAGCCACTAGCTACACATCCAAAAGGGATTTTGTGAACTCCACAAAAATCCAACTGGAATTGGACAGTTGGTTTCCCAGTTTGCTTCTTTGGTTCTCTTTTTTTCTGTTCTGTCGAGTGTCGACACAACTCACATAGGCTTGTAAATAACGAGTGACACAGATAGTGGCCCTTCTACACTATTATGGGTGTACTATATGGTGTAATATATCAATAAATTGGCCAATGCCACCCGCATTGTCCCTGTACAGTTGTGCCTCTATGCTATTTGTTTTAGGGTAATTTTACCAATGGAGTGGCGTGATATCGCGCAATAGGTAGAATTACCTCTGTAGCTCCTAAAAAATTATTCTGATTCTTTCAAATATAAAAGGTCAGAAAGTAATTTTTTTTACTGTGACTGTCACAGTCTCGTGTCACCTGTTACCATCCTTTACAAGAAGACATACGGCATCAGAACCAGCATGGACTAAAGTTGACTTGTCATTTTTCAGTTTCATCAATTTTCTGGGAACAATCGCTCATTGCATCAACTGTTTGATATGTATTTTTATGAAATTATTTTTAAATCCCGTCGATTTGGGATCTACAAAATATTTGAGCTTGAATAGAATTTTTACGTTCGACCAAACCCAATAAATTCCCAAAATTTATTTAAGAAAATATATATATGTAAAAATATGTATGAATGAATGCATGCATGTATGTTTAGAATTTGCAAGGTATAAGAAGCCTACCTCATCTTCAAGCTCCATACAGGTATTACAGAGAAGCCAATCAACCTCATCAATATTTGAAAACTGGCTAAAGGCAAGATCATATATAGCTGGATATAATCCTGCATCATTAACTATGAAAGATGGCAGATCATTCAACTCCAGATCAGGATATGAAGGCAGCAACAATACCGAATCCTTTGAGGGAACTTTCAGTGTTCCTTGAATTTTGTGGTAATATAAACAATTAACTGCGCAGTTTTGAGTGAAAAAAGAAGCCCCATAGAGGCCGGAACTTCGAGCAACATCAAAAACCCACGGCGTAATTGAGTCATAGATCACACACTTAACTGGATGTGGAGAGCTGCCAAGCTTTTTTATGAGCTCAGCTAAGCTTTTTGGAACAGTTGCCTTGATTGTCTTGGTGTATTCTTCAGGGGACGAAGCTTTTTCGCCTTCTTTGTATCCATCAAAGATGGTTTCTATACTGATACAGCTTGATTTGGGCGCTAATTGCATGGTTTTGGCAATGGAAGTTGTGGCTATCAGGGTGACTTTAAGGCCTTTTGAAGCTAAACGTTTTGATAATTGGAGCATTGGGTTTATGTGTCCTTGTATTGGGAAAGGGAAGACAAGAACATGGCTCTGTGATGTTTCTGTAATCTGCTCTTCCTTCTTCTCCATTTCTTCTTCTTCTGTGTTCGTGCACATTTATGATGAAATAGATGAGTATAATTTATATAGAAAGTTTCTGAGGAAGAGATTGTATTTGGGCCAAAGAAATTACAATTTTTTAAAAAATTTATACTACTTTTCTTATCAATTAAAATCTGATTTTTCTACCAATTTTTATTGGTCAAATAATAAAAAATACTCAAAAATTGGATCTTTCAAAAAAAATAATTAATAATCAAAAAATTTTTTTTGAACAATATTTAAAATTCTGGGAGCTCCTGGCAAAGTAGGGAGAATGGGGGATTAAACTCCGCCCTACTACCTTGGATATCCGGTGTTAAGCCCACACGGAAAGGGCTATCCGGTATTAAACTTCATACGAACGGGTATACGTGGAACCACTTGTTTGTAAAAATGGAAAATAGGGGAGTCGAACTCCCCTCCCAAAGCATGCTTTCCCGTTGGGCCACGTCCCAGCGGCAATAATAATCAAAAATTGGATTCTCTTTTAAGTAAGTAAAATTTTAAATTTTATATATAAAAAAAATATACTGTCCAATTTGAATCGGACTCAGAGCACCATATTTTTAAGACATCAAATATTAACAAATTAAATTTTTAAGTACACTTCACAAATTTATTTTCAGATGTACCAATTTATATAAAAAGTATATTTTTAAAATTATTAAAAAATAACTCCGAACTGATGTAGAAATAAATAGATACAAATAAAAATAACTAAATAAATGTTTATGTAATAGAAACATACTTGTCTTCATCACATTTAATAAAATGAAAAATTTTTACTTATATAAAATATATTACATCATATAATTGAGTATATAGTACATAAATAATTTATACTTAATTAATAAAAATAAAATATATATATTTTTATTATATATCTAACTATTGGTGTATTTACTTAGTGTAGCAAAAATTTCACTTTATAAAACTGCCTATATGTTATCTTAAATTCATTAATTATAATGCGATGACTCGGTAGTGGTTGTCTTTATTTCTGCACATGAATCGTCGATCTCGAGCAGGTTCACAACCACATGCTAATGAAAAATTACAGAAGCAACAAACAAATTTGGCGGTGGGCGTTGCACGCTAAATGCTTGGACATAATAATGTTCAATGAATTTAACTAATTGATAATAATTTGCTGTGCAGTTGCCAAAAATAATAATTTGTTGTACTAGGGCCTGTGCTTTTGTCCTACTGATCGGGGGAAAAAAGGCAAGGGTCCAAATTTTGCCTTCAAAAATTAAAATTAAATTAAATTAAAAACAAAATTAATTTTTGTGTAAAACATTAGTATTTAAAACCTTCACACTCAATTATGATTAAAGTAAATTTTATGCTATAATTAAATTAAAACATCAGTAGTGCTGTTTTAAATGTCACATCAATATCTTCATACTCAATTTTGTGCTATAATTGCTACTAATTTTTCAAATTTGGTTATTTTTACTAAAATTTTAAAAAATATACTAAAATTGTAATAAGTTAAAAAGGTTTGCATTTTTTAGACCAATTGCCCAAAAAAAAAATAGTTCCTGATGGCTAGCCAAAATTTTTTTTT
>CATIWO010509334.1:0-12843 GCA_949673435.1 Macaranga tanarius
ATAAAATATCTTATCAACTTCAATTAAATGTCATAAGCTTCATCTCTATTGATTATCGACTTAAATACTAACATTCGAACTTCAAAGAATTCATGCAAATTCATCGACAAATTTAACTCAAATTACTTATTCATAACAACTGAAATCAAATCTTAAATCACCAAATTAAATTAACAACAGTCATATCATTCTTAATTCATATTAAATGAACAGTAATCCTATTCCAGGACATGGATGTTACAATTATAATTGTAATTTTAAATAATTTCATTTAATTTAATTTTAATTAATATATTACTAAATTATCTAGGTTTTATAAGTTAACCTAATTAAAATAGGAAATACAGTTTCAAATTCAATTACAATTGTAATTTTAAATAATTTAATTTAATTTCAATTGATAAATTACTAAATTATCCGACTATTATTCAATAAATAATACAGACAGTTTTGTAAGTTCACATGTCCACCTTTAATAAAATTATAGTTATTACAATCTTAATAAATTTTAAACTTTAACAATAATGCATTACTTCTTTTTTAAATTTTTATATTAATATTTTTTTGAAAGAAATCAATGACTTATTAATTAAAATTTCATTTTTAATAAGAAATTTTAATATTTTTAAAAATAACGTATGAAAATATTAAAATTTTTCTCTTGCAAAATTAATCTATACTGTAACAGCCCAAGATTACTCGGCCCAAGAGGTATTGTCCGCTTTGGCACCGGCCCCAGGCAACGGTCCTCACGGTTTTGTCCTCAAAAGGCGCCTCGTGAAGAAAGAGGGTACTGCACCCATATAAGGCATGCCAACTACCCACTTCCATCCGATGTGGGATCTCACATTATTCGCTAAAAATATAATTTATTAATACTTTTAAATTAGTTTAGTGATGTAAATTAATTAATTTTAAATTATAAAAATACTATTTAGATATTTTAAATCGTGCTGAAAGTATTTATTTGTTTTATTTTTGATAAATTAAAATATTTAAATGGTGAATTTGTAAGTTAAAAAAATAAACTAATAAATTATAAAAAAATTAATGTAACCATAATTGTATCAGGCCTATAATTTGAAATTCCCATCTCTAGGGAAATAAAGGCAACTAGAGAAAAAAAAAAAAAAAAAAGTTTATGGAAGAAGCATGAGTGGTAGAGTAGAACCAAAGTCAAAAAGTCAAAGTAATTGAACGAGATTAAAGATTAAAAACGAAGTATGACCAGAACATTGGACTTAAAATTATATATATATGATTTGATCAATGTTTTTTTTAATTTTTGGAAAAGAAAGAAGCTTCAACTTGTTGCAGTTGGTGGGATGATTGAATATTCAATTCTTGCAAAGAAAAGCCAAACCTGTCGTTTAAGACCTGCTTCCATGAGTCAATCAAGAGTCAACACAATGCACATGGTCACATTGCTGACTTCTAATTTTGATTAAACGAAAACCAACATTTGTATCTATGTTTCTGAGCTTTTGAATTCATACTCATTGAGATGTTGAATTTCAACTTAATTTGGGTGAATTTTTTTCAGTACATTTTTGGGTTTTGCCTTTGTAATTCACAGTTTCTTTTTAGTAGAAAAATTGTTTTAAGTTTATAAATCTTTAAAATGCTGAAAAATGAAAAATCAGATTGGAATTTTTAAAAAATATATTTTAATTTGTATAGATTTTTTATTTTCATAAATAGCACAGAAATAAATGCCATAATTAAAAATTTACCAATTTTTTAATTTTAAAAAATAAATAAATAAATAAATTTGAAAATATCATACGATGAGGCGAAACATTAAAGAGATTTTATATTAAAAGTACATAAATATATATTTACAGTGATATATATATTTACAGTCTGTGTGTTTGTTAGAAAGTCTGCGAATATGGCTTCTCACACTGTGGCTAGAGCAGCTTATTCTGTGCCAGACTTCACTATTTTTTTGTAATGTGTTGATTAATGATCTATGATAGTTCCTTGCATTATCCCAAAAAAAAAAAAAAAAAAAAAAAAGATACCGTTATAGAATAACATAACTAGCAAAATGATTCATTTAAAAGGAAGATTGTAAAGTTGCTCTTGTGAGAAGCCTTTTGCAAAAGGCCAACCTCGTTGCTTCTGGACCTTCATTAACATCTAAGTTGCATTGAACTACAAGGAAAATGGTGGAGAATCAATGGGTCATTGGGCCCAATCCTAATTTTAAATGAAGCTCAAGTTTTAGTAATGTTTTGAACCTGCTTTCGATTCTATTACAATTTCATCAAAGTGGATTCGAAGCCCATTTACTTGTAATGGACCACAAGCATACTTAGGTATATTTCTATATCTATATCTTTCCCCAACAATTTTTTTTTCTATCTTGTGTTGTCATGCAACCTCTTGCATATCATTATAACATGTATTAAGTTAATTATAACATTTAAATACATATTGATTTTTATTTGTTAAATATAAAACGTTTCCTATATATGTTACTCTATTACTTCTTTGTTTAATAGAGTGTAATATAAGACTTAGCAGAACTGTTATTCTTTTTATTTGTCGTAAAATAATCTTTGTTTTTCTGATTTTTTTTTAGTTTTACAATATGTTATATACTTGTTTATTTTGGTTATGGCTATATACTTCATATCATTGCAAGGAGGATTATGACAAATTCAAGTAGCTTGAAAGAAAGATAACTAAAAAAAAAAAGCAGCAAATACCATATATACAAAATAAAAATTTTATGTGGTTAACTCTTTCCCTCAAATCATAGAGACAAAAATAAAAAGAGAATTGACTAACTAATGAGAAATTCTTATTTTTTGTTCAAATAATTTCAATGGTGAACAAAATTATTTGACCTTTTGGATTTTTGCATGACTCATCACTAGGTCCAATGCACCTAAAACAAATTATAAAAACTCTATATATGATTGTGAAAAAAATTTAAAAAAATAAATAAAAATAAAGAAGGAGAAGAAATAAAGGGCATATGATTGTGTGTTGTCCAACAATTCCACATGAGATTCTATATATACAACATGATTGGGATAAGCATGATTGGTTTTGACTACTTTCTCTTAGGAAGATCTTACCTTTGACTCACTCTTTCTTTTTATTTTTTTTGCACAACTAATGTTAATGTAAGGTGTGCAATACTAGCAGTAGTACCAACTTTTATTGTAGGTTGATTGATAGTGTTTCACCAACTAGCTCATTTGGCACACTTTGATCCACAATTTTCAAACCAAAAACTTTGTTTTGTTATGAGGCATATGACCGGTTGTTACCATCTTCTTTGAATATGTATCTTTGTAATTCAGCTCAAAAATATTTTGTCTAAACATCTGATAGCTATGTATCCCCACTTCGCTTGACATGATATTTCAATTTTGGTTTATTAGTATTGAAAAAAATTAAATGTTTATAACTTTTGATAATTTTATCATATTTTCTTAATTTAAAAAAATGTATTTTGAATGTGAATATTTTTTTTTTCACAATTTTAATATAATTAATATTAAAGTTGGTTAATTTTTCAATAAAAATTGTTAAAATTTTAATTTAACAATCTTATCGAACTCGTTTCAATCTCATAAGTAAATATGACTTTATTTTCTTATCTAAAATCTAAAATTACAGAAAAAATAATAAAAAAAAGCTATACTTTTTTTTTATTGCTTATATGTTATTTTTCAGCCATTTCAATATATAAGGTTGGTCGAAAATGAAAACTTCTGGTATACTGTCGATGAAGAGTCATTATAATCCGATACTACATGGAAATTTTCTTTCAATTATTGTCAAGTCATTGCCAAATTTTTAATCTGGATTGCAGAAAGATAATGATAAGTGGAGAGCCAAAACATGTCAAGTCTACTGTCTATTTAACAAGCTATCAGTTCATTCACTAGTGAAAATTTTGTTTTTGCAAGTTTTAAGGGATTTTCAAGAAACAAGAGAATATTTTTAACCTAAAAAGCACACTCTAATTAACAAATCTTGATCTTTGTAAATGGGTTTAAGGTGCAAAAATTTATCGACATAAGGGAAAGAGGAAGTGGTTGTTCAGGTGAAATATCAAGTTGCCTCTTCAATGCCACAAAGTTCAAACTTTTAATGATGGTAAACTCACTAACATGCCATGATTTTTAATCACCTTTGCTGATTCAAAAGTAAAACAATATAATGAGACTAAACAACTTTAATTTGTTTGATGGTTGTGGGGAACAAAATCAATTTCCAAACAGGTGAACAATGATGAAGTTTCATTGATAAGGACTGAACACCAACACCCACAAAGCAGACATGTATATATATTTGCATATATATTGTTGTTTCTTTTTATCTTGAAATGGGTCAAAATTTTTGTAAGATATTTGTAAGTAACGAATCCTTAATACCCAAATTTAAACAAATCACTTTTACTAAGTATAGCTATTGATTTCACTAGTGCTTTTTTGCCTTAATGAGTTGTTTTATTTATCTAAAATAGATGCAGACACAAGAAATGAAAATGACCCAACTCCTCCATATCACTCTCAAGTTCCTGTAAAAGGATATCAAGTAGAAGTTTGAAGTTAAAAATGGCAAAGGCAATTGAAAGTTATGTGATCCTTTTGATCACTGCATAATTACTACATTATGCAAACTAAGGAGGCAATTTTTGCCCTTTTCAATTTCATATGATTGTGACTGGTTAATTGGTTAACATGGTTCTAATCAACAATCCAATTTAGTGCATGTTTAGTGCTAATTTACTTTCTGGTCATTATGTTTCTGTCTATTGATTTTTGGTTTGAATCCAATAATCCCTGCAAAGGTAGACTATAGTTGCATGCATGTCTAGGCCTTTTCTTTATTTGTCTTCAGTATCAAATAGGCACAAGAACCCAACTAATCTTGGTCGAGCTGTAATCTCTGTTAGCAATATTCATATGTTCTTTGATTATATACATACACCATTAGTCTAACTTGAAATTTATAATGCGCAAACCATATATATTTAGAGACACAACAATCAGTTACTAGTTCAAGTCAAGAAGAACTCAATTTTTGACGTAGTTATCACTAATTACCTAATTGTTTTCTGCATACTAATTAAATAAACTTAAAGAGATGGAGGGAAAGAGCAACCGGGACCTTAATAATAATACTCATAATAATTAAAAGGCTATCCACTCAATCACATTCAGTGTCACTTTTTTTCTTGAAGAGCAGCAATCCCAACCAGAAGCTAGCTAGCCTGAGATAAAAATCCAAGAACAAAGCTTTTTTTTTCAATGTACGTATAGCCTAAGCCTAACAAATTCAAAAAAGATTACCATTTTTTCAAACACAATTGAAAATTGGTCACTTATCTTACTGACAGCCAAAGAAAATGCTCTATTTTTTCACGTTCTGTGGAAACAACCTTGTCTACCATGCCTTCTAAAGTACCATGAGTATTTATTACTCTGTGTTTATATACTAGATACTATATATTATATTGTACTCTATGGTCTAATTAATTTCACAAGTCGCACTATTTTTGGATTTTCAAATTTAAGTGAAAGAAGAAAGTGACAAGAAATCTTTGTTTCATAAATTCTTCATTTGCAGAAAATGCAAAGCCTTTTTAGCTCCTTTGTGTTAACTTTTAACAAAAGTGGATTGAGCCCTTTTGCTGCCACTTAAAATTTTGTTTCTTTTTGTGATAAACTTTTCGAAATAAGTTCCTTTCAAAACTACAGGTTCATATCAACACATTTTGTGAGTATTTTTTTTAATTTTTTTATTAAGACCTAAACATCAATGGACTGTTTAAATGGATGACATCATAAATCAAACTCTGTACCTCAGAATTCGATCATTTATTGGTTAAATATGTGACGACTTAAGTGCTATAATAAAATCCCCTGTTTTAGAATTTAACGCTAAATAAGCAAATGACATGAAAGAAGAGAAGATGCTTGTGTTTGACATTTGTAACATTTGCATTATAATGTAGCATTGGCCTTCCATTTTTATTGGAAGACAAGGTAACTTCAAGAAGAAGCAAGACTGCTACATTTCTTGCACTGAGTTCTTCTTAAAATGAGACATACAACGGATAAGACAACAACATATATTACGAAAGTACTCTACTGTACACTAAACATCATCAAATGAGTCACTTCAGGGCTTGCATACTTCTAAGGGGTGAAAGTGGTCTAAAACACTTGAAGCAGCCATTGAGTATGGCTGTTAAAAATTGGGGTTAAATTAGCAAATGAGTTCCAATGGCAGACGAATTACTACTAGCTACTAAGGACGCAGGATGCTTCTTGACACTTCGTGGACTAGGGATTACAGAGATTGAGATGGCACTGTAGGGCGTAGCTCAAGAGGGCCATAATCAAGTAACTCTTCAATCATTTGGTCTATGTGATGATCTTCAAGTGGCTTAATAAACTGTTCTTGAACTAGCAATGGACCTTTCTGTGGCAACCAAGTACTACCCAATTCCTCACTTTTAACGACAATGCTATGGGCGGAGGTAGTGGTCGTGGGGGTGGCGGGGGTGGTGTTGTTGTTGATGGTGATGGTGTTAACGTGTGAAGTTGGTGGCTTCTGTTGTTGTTGTTGTTCATAAAGTGAAGTTTGTTTAGTCATTTGCAATGAAGCCATATAGCACCTGTGTAACTTGGCTGTCAAAGTTGCCGAGAGAAGTTTTGATGATGATGACTGTGATGCATTTGGGTTATAAGGGAAATTGGTCCTTGCCCTTGGTCCACACATGAGTCTCGCGGCTTCATCATAGGCTCGAGCCGCATCCTCGGCAGTTTCGAATGTGCCTAACCAAATTCTAGTCTTCCTGAAAAAAAGAAAAGAAAAGAAACGTTTCGTTTAGTATTAATATAAATAGAACATAGGAAAAGTATGTAGTTCTTTCAGGTGAATTTTGATCTTACAATAGAGGATGACGAATTTCAGACACCCAAGAACCCCAATGCCTTTGTCGGACACCTCGATATCGCTGTTGTGGTCTGGCCATGGTAGTGAAAAAAGAAACGTTTCTTTTAGGAAAGTGTTTGTGAAAATGCCTGAAAGAGAAAGAAATTTGTTAAGGCGAAGATAGAAGCGGGATGAATGGTTAACAAGGGTGGGGAAGATGTGGGTTTTTGTAGTTGGCTTTGTTCAGAGACACAGGGGCAACTGGTCTGTTTTTCGTGCACTGCAACTGGCAACCAATTTAATCAAATTGGGTCCCACTTGGAGAAGCTTTGGGGCTTTCCATTCCCTTTCTTTAACTTATTATTAGCTTCCCAGTTGGCTTGTGCAAATTTATGGTTATTCAAAAAACATTACAGTGAACTGAAATTTTCGACCAAATTCAATTCACATGACCACGATATCAGTTTTTTGTTTTTTTCTTCTAAAAGAAAACCACATAGCATTCAACCATTGCTTTGCTAAGCTTTGTTTCTTCAAGAAAATCTTAGGTCATTGTCTTATAGATTCTTCATGTGAGTGTTTTAGAAGAGGATTATGACTCCACTATGGCTTATTGTAACTTGTACCCTCAAATATGAGTTTTCTTTTTTAACAGTAAATTAAGAGATATTTGAACATGTATATCATTTATAGGATTCTTGAAATTACTCTAATATTTTCAATTGTTTGTATTTTGAACAAGACGACCATCATTAGATGACCAAAATTTGGAGCACATATACTGTTCTCTGGTAAGATGTACAGTTGTGATTATTTTTTTATTCTAAAAATGATCCACATGAGAAAGGGTCCATGCAAGAATTTGGTACAAAGATAATATAATTGAGTCAATCCCAAGTTGGAACACAAAGATTAAAGATTCTTGGACCATAATAATTATCCTAACAATCCAAATCATCATTTAATCAAATCAATATGCACCTAGAGCAGCAACTAATTAAGCTAACATCTCTTTTCCAAAAGTGTTGGTTTCTGTTTTTTTGAAGAATATTAGAGATCGGTATAATGGGGATATTTTAATTTGCAAGTGGTATTAGTTATAGCTTTTTTTTTTTACATCATTTTCATGCAGTTTTTTATTTTTTAAATTTTTAAATATTCAATAACATGGTGATGATGAGCTCATGGCATGGACTAAGGACTAGCTTTTTCATGGTTGCCCACTGATTTTTATATATTGAACACATCATGGCTGCTAAATTTGGAAACATTAGCATATATATATATATCCACATAACAAGAGAAGACAATAGTCTTGGGTTCATGGTTACTGTTGCTTGCCCCCACGTGCCAATAATGGATCCCCCATACTTGTGAGAGAGATAACTATAGACATATATTCATATATATGAAATTAATAAATTTATGATAAAATCTAGCTAACGATGGAGAAATTGGAACTGTAAATACATTTTTGAGGAGAGTGCATGTAGCTAGAGTTGCTATTTCTGACTATAAATTCATGATTTGTTCGGATGAGAAAGTGACTATACCATGTTCATCACAAACCATTTGTTTCCTTCCTTCATTTGTTGAATGTTTTTGTCCCCCTCTCACGTGCTACAGTGTTATTGTTTATAAGACTTATGGGATTTTAGCCTAACCTGCTTGTGCACATTGTGGGGTATGTACCGCCATAATATTTGCACAGTGCAAGACCAAAATCCCTTGCGTGCACTGCATGCCTATATGGCTATATCTAGACGGCAAATTTAGTTAAACCTCTCTTAACCTTGGATTTGACATTATCAAAAGTTGAGCTGTTGTGGCACCCAGCTTTAATCCTTGGGATTAATTCATCACTAGACAACAGCCAATTAAAAGAATAACCTTATATTTCCATATTTAAATCTCAATTTTGAGAATTATGCATGAAAAAAAAATGGTGAAAGATTTTTTTTTTTCTTATAAGGTCTTATAGCTATTATATATCAAATGCATTAAATACAGTATATATAGTTGGTTGTCCCTACTAATCCATGATGTTTATATTATATGACATTTATTAAAAAAATACAATATATATAGATGATGATAATATTAATATGAAATTCATATCAACAGCAATGGATATGTTTTTTTTTTTAATAGAAATAGTCAATTTGTTAGTTGTTAATAGTAAAGGAGCAAAAGTTCGAGTTATTGTGTTTAAAGTTTAAAGCGAAAGAAAAATTTCATTGTATTAAATAAGTGTTGTAATAATTGACATATATCTATCATTTTATAGTTTAATATATCAGAAAATTAAACTTATAAAATTAAAAATATATATACAGATTATAATATTTTGATAAAGTACTTTTAGGAATTTTTGGGAAAATTACCGTTAAATCTTTTTGATGTTTTACTATTTTAAGGCATTTTGGGTTGAATGAAAATGAAGAAGACACATATAAAGAAAAAGAATTAGATATTCAAAGATCTATGAAAAAGAAGCATTTGTCTCAATCTTGGATTACAGCTATAAATAAAAAACTAATATGAATTCGAGGTCAATAAGGAAATATATATTGATATTAAGCTAAGAGATTATTAATATCGATATTGGAATTTAATGAACCCCAACAGAAAATCAAAATAAATAACGCGTAAGGTGGGACCAAGAAAGCAACATGGGTGATGGTTAAGCTAAAAATGTCCCTTCTCTAGCCTTGATAAAAACCTCCCCATCCCATGGTTTCATGGCCCCTAGAACAGGGTTCAGCCTTTTTTTTTTTTTTTTCGTCTCGAGAACGATTAGAAGTTACAACTACTACGACAACTACAATTATTATCAATTATAAATATTATCAACAAGTATTATTATACATATGTATATATATAAATTATAGTGGGTGTAGATAAGAACATTAAATTCTTAACTTTTAACGCCACCCAAAATCAAACTTAGAACTTAGAAGTTCTAAAACCTCCACCTTAATTATTTGATCAAAACTTCATTAACGGGTCCAGCCTAATACGTGACTATGTTTATATATGTCATTTAATTTGGATTTTATTTCTCTAACTCTTCAATATTGTATGCAACATCACATGCACACATATATACAATTCATTGAACAATCAAGAAAAGTTGGGAATTTTTTTGCTATTGGATAATGACATTTTGGGTTTGTGTATGAATTTCTTTAGATCATTCCACGAACATTGTGTGTGAGTTCAAGCTAAGACCACAAACATTTTCTGCGTCATCTCATTTCCTTTGCTGCTCCTTATCTTGCATATACACATGGTTTCATTAATATCTCTTATGTTCTCCTTTTCATGTTCATCACGTTACCCTCAAATTATATTTGAAAAAACTTAAAAATTAAACTCCAAACTTTTCTATCTGTTAAAATTCTACTATTAGTGTATTACATTTTTTTGAACCGGTTAGTGTATAAGTATATGTAATTATAAATAAATTATCACTCAGTCATATTTCAACAAATAAAAATATGCGCTACTCACCCAACAGTTAAATGTGTAATGCCATCGAACTAAGTAAATATTTTATAAAATAGATTAAAATGAACTGTTAATTAGTTATAAATTGATTTTAAAAAAATTTTTTTTGAGGAATTAAATTATTACAAAATAGTCCAGCAAATCACGAGCACCAAAAGGACTTGGGATCGAATCCCATCCCCATTCCATTTATACAGGCCAAAAAAATTATTACAAAATAAATAAATGAGACATATTGCAATAAATTTTTTGTAATTAGTCAAGAAAGATAGAGTTAATAAAAAAAAAAAAAAAAAAAAAGATTATTAGTCTTGACGCGGTTTTTGTAAGTGTAGAGTGTGGAGAGGAAAGAAGAGAATGGTGATGTGATAGACAATGAAAATGTTGTTGTTGGTCGAGTCCCTTTAAATTCTCCCGCAGTCTATGGGATTTGCACAGCCTGTTCTTTTGAATTTTGCTAGCAGACCATTCACTCCAACGCCATCATTACCCTTCCTATGAAAAGCTCCAACTCCATATTTAGTCATTAACGTTTCCTAACTTTTAAAAAATTATTCATCAATAAAATTAATTATTTCCAGATAGTTTCTCCGTTCCATTTCAATTGTCGTTTTAAAAAATAAAATTTGTTTCACTTCAAATGACGTTTTTAGATTACCAATAATAAATAAATGCTTCTTTTCAACTTTACCCTTATATTGGTTTTAGAGTAAATCTTGGTTTTATTATAGAGTATTACCTTTTAGTCTTTTTAGGATTGGAGTAATTGTAATTAATAACTTTTGGTTTTTTCTAAAATAGGGTAATCTAGTCATTTGCATCTATAATTATGCCTATTAAATATGATTCTTAATTTTTGTGAAACAACCTTAAATGACAATTGGAATAGAACGGAGAGATTATTTATTAGTTTAAACAGCAAGAAATTTAAATGCTCACAAATTAAATATCGAGTTGAGAAATAAATATTGAAAAAAAATTATCTTCATTATATTATCCATTCAACTCAAATTTTAAAATAGTTGAAGTTCATATGACGATTAAATATTAAAAACATCAAACGTAAAAACATCATATGAAAGTCATTGAGTGGAACACACAAAATGTCAAGTTACGCATCAAAAGAGTTCAATGAACACGATTAAAGAACATTGACAATAAATTTTATAATTCGAGGAGATTTTATTTTTCGTATTTATTGATAGTACTGCGATTGATTTTTTTTACCAATATGTATTTTTATTTTTAATAAATGAAGATTTATATGTTTTAATAAAAAAAATTAAAATTATTTTTTAATTATAGGATGAAATTATGAGAATGTAAGTTAAAATTGATAATATTGTTAAAGTAGATTGTGATGTTGTTGTGATTGTATATTAACAAAATATTAATAGTGTACTTTCCCGAAAATTTGAAAAGAAATGAAATTTTGAACAGTTAACAGAAGATAATTTAATTATTTTTAGCAATAACGTGTGATCCAAAATGTGTGGCTGCAAGCAAAACTCGGAAATGTACAAGTAGAGCACATGCTGTGGTAAACCATGGAGATGGAGAAGCCTTGACTGAAGGGAGAATTTTAAGGTTAGTCATGTGGTTCAATAGCTTAAACTTTAATTAACCAATTAATAAATTATGTTTATGATTATGACGTGCTTGCAAAAAAAAAATAAAGCTAGGGTCTTATTACGAAACTACCAAAGTCATTTTCATGCCATGTGCTGCGCAAAATCTCCAAAAAAATAAAACAAAGTATTTTGAAATTTTCATTTTTTTCAAATCCGCGTAGTTTGTTGTATGATTTAATATATATCTTAGCGACTTTTTGTCAAGTACGTGAAGAAAAATGATAATTCTTAGTCTTTTTTTTTTTTCTGTATAAAATTCCATAATAAATAAATAGTTTTCGAATTTTGTCAATATAAAAAAAAATAATACAACACTGTATATAAAAAAATTACAGTAAAGTGTTTGAGTGATTGTGAGAAATAAATGAATTGTCATTAAGTTTTGACAATCCACTTCACTCTACTCCATTCCTCTTCTAATAATGATATATATATATATATTTTGTAAGGTTTGAAATTTATCCTAAATTTATAAATTCAACTATGTAATTAATATTTTACTTGGGAATTCATAAATAGTTGAAGCAAATCCATAATATAGTTGAAAAGTGAACAAATAGATATTTGAAATAATAAAAATAAATAAAATTCAAGATTTTTAACTTAAATTGTAATTTGAAATGCAAGGTGAAATTATTTTAAATGTTTGTGGAGATGAAGCAACTAACCTGAGGAATCACCGCAATTCAGCCCATATAGCTGTACAACTATTTTCAATGGCCACAATTAGGCCCGCATCTCTCTATAATGATCTTCAATAGGTCCGGTAAGGGGTTTTGAAATCAATTGGGCT
>CATIWO010509385.1:0-12417 GCA_949673435.1 Macaranga tanarius
GAACTAGAAATGGTTTATAGTGTTTGTTATGTTTTATCAAGAATAGAACTTGAGATGAGGTAACATGATGAAGCTATTAGAGTTTGACTGCACCTTAACTCTAGGCTTTATCGGGATCTTCAATTAAGGGATTTTAGTGCACTGTAATTATGAGCGGATGGTTCATGAGAATCAATGCATGCATTCATTTCTAATTGGGTAGCTGTGATATCCTATGCTAGGGGTCACTCATAGCTTATGCGAACTAAATGTGTATCATTAGGACTTTCACATTTAGATTGAAAGTGTTTCAAGTAATATCAAGTGTTGATATAATATTCTCATTGCCAATTAGACTTGGATATAGTAAGTCACACTTATAAGGTTCTCACCTTATCATCTATATCTTAATCTAATTGTTGATTAAAGAGTTTAATCAAGTAATTAAGATTAAGGGAATTGGATTTTTATGAAAGTAGTGATTCTAGCATATCATGAAATCGGATTCCACCAAAGGGTTTAATTATTAATTTATGCTTGATTAATATTGGATATTAATTAAAGTTTTGAATTAATAATTAAGTGTGTTGTATATTCTTAAACTTGGATTAATGGCCCAAGGTATATGGGCCTAGGCTTAAAAGAGTTTTGGGCCAAAGATTAATCAAAAGTGATGAGATAGCCCAACAACCTAATCTAGGTCCATTAATTTAATGAATTGGGTTTTGGACCAAGTGTTGGCCCAATGGCAAGCCCAAGTGCATATTATTAATGTAAAGATTTGGTTGTATCACTTGGACTTGGATTAATGGCTCAAGTTGTATAGGCCTAGGCTTAAAAGAGTTTTGGGCTAAAGATTAATCCAAAGTGATGAGATAGCCCAACAACCTTATCTAGGTCCATTGATATAATGGATTGGGTTTTGGACCAAGTGTTGGCCCAATGGTGAGCCCAAGACCATTTAATTGATGTAGAGATTTGGTTGGTTGTATTATACAAGTATAAAAGATGTATTGTAGACTTATACATTGGATGTGTTGTCTACTTCATCTTTGGATACTTGTAGGGATACTTGTCAAGTGTATATGTATACTAAGCGATAAGTGTCATGATGATGTCATGTGGTGGGCCCACATGATGTCATGGATGATGTCATGGATGATGTCATGGTGATGTCATGATGATGTGGCAATCTCTACACTTTATTTTGTCTTTAGTGTTTTTGGATATGCATCTCTTTGGTGTGGGTTTTGGACTAAGTGTTGGCCCAATGGTAAGCCCAAGTCCATTTAATTGATGTAGAGATTTGGTTGGTTGTATTATACAAGTATAAAAGATGTATTGTAGACTTATACATTGGATGTGTTGTCTACTTCATCTTTGGACACTTGTTAAGTGTATATGTATACTAAGTGACAAGTGTCATGATGATATCATCGATGATGTCATGTGGTGGGCCCACATGATGTCATGGATGATGTTATGGTGATGTCATGCATAATGTCATGATGATGTGGCAATCTCTACACTTTATTTTGTCCTTAGTGTTTTTGGATATGCATCTTTTGGTGTGAGTTTTGGATGTTTATCTTCAACCTTTGTTCAAGTGTTGAACAAAAATGGTGGAGAGTTTTTTGTTGGACAAAAACGTGAACTCCATACCAAAGGAAAGAAAAACACACAAATCCTTAATTATTCTTGCTTGGTAGATTAAATTAGAGCAAACTTTTGTGAGGGTCACTAAAGAGGGACTTGCTCCTAATTAAATATAAGCAAGAAAGGTGATTTGGTGAGAGCTTGGTGATTCAAGCTAGAGGCCATACACTTGGGTGGCTAGAGCATGTGATTCAAGAGTTGAATCTTCTATACCAAAGTAGTAGATACTTGTGGTCTTCATCAAATACTTGGAGTTTGTAAGTTACTTTCAACTTGAACTTTGAAGTGCTTGTGATATACATGCTTGTGTGTTTTATTTTAGCTATGTGTTAATTGAAAATTGGATCTTGGGCATAGGAATTCTTCATGTGATGAAGAGTTATGCAAGTGAAATTTTTGAAATTTCACCCCTGTAGGGCACATGCTTTCGCTGCATCTCTGTTGCATAACCATTTCCTATCAATTATGTCATATACTAAATATAAACCAAAAGTATTCAATATTGACCTTGAGTTTGAGAGATTTTATGTAGTTATTATTTAACATTTCTTCAGGCTTCTTTACAAGTTTTATGAAAGTAGCCCTTGCGATGTTTCTATTTGTCGAAGTCCATTCTTGCATCAATCCATGCGGGTATTCAAATAGAGTTGTAATTGGGAGTTCTCGTGCATATTTGATTGTTGCATTGATTAATTAAGTGATGTTTAAAGTCATTGTTGAATACCTATCATTCATTGAATGTAGCTTTGATCATTTCTCATATCCAATTATTTATTGATACTCTTGGACTCTTACGTCAACCGTCTAAATTTCAGACATATAGTTTTGAAAGTCTTCTATTCTGTTATAGTTTGTAGTTGCCAGAAAGAGTTCTTTAATATATGCTGTATTTATTTTAAATTTATTTTAATATTATTGATGATGTGGAAGATACAAAAGACATGTGGAGCTTCATAATATGCATTTTTTATGGCGGATATGATGCTATAATGTCTATCAGATACAAAGTATAACTTTTCTCTCATTCTAAATATTTTTCTCAATTGTGTGACAAAGCATTTCTATGAGTCATCATTTTCAGAATCAGCCACAAAAAAAGCTAGATGGAAAATTTTACCTAATTCGTTTTGAGTTACAAATGTGAGAAGCGTGCCTTAAAATTTTAATTTAAGAAAAATGTCATCTACAACAATGACCGGTATGCAATGCTACCATCCCTTTATGCTTGCATATAATGCCATGAATACATAAAAAAATATATTTTCTTATTTTTTTTTTACTCCACAATTGATCCCGAGTTTTTTTTTTGGATTATATATAGGAAACTTGGTAGCAACTGATATGATTCTTTATATTTTCTTCTAATATATTTCAGAAGTTTTTTCTTCGATCTGTAAGCTTTCATGTAATTTATAGATATTTCATATTTTTTTTATGTCACTTATGATTTCAGTAGGTGTATAAACTATTTTTGTACTTATGTATTTAGATTTAATGTACTTTTCTATGACAAATTTAGATGCTTGACAGTAACTTCCCAACCTGAATTCTAAAGTGCAGCTGTGCTTATTGATGAATTCTCGAATGACAAACATGCTTGTGTTTTTACACCTTTTTGCTCTTAATTTCTAGTTGCAATTGTCATAAAAGCAATTGAGGTAGTATTTTTGGCTGTAAGATTTCAAGACTTTGAACTGAAAGTTCTTTGTTATTGCGTATAAAGTTACAATTAACTTGAGTGTCTCTTTGTCTTTATAGAGTTGTTGAGCCTTAATTTCATTACAATTTGTATCAGATATTATCGACGGTTGACATATAGGACTTTGGACTTCTTATTCTTCATTTTTATTAATGTCTTTTTCAATTTGTTTTGCATAATCAATGAGATCTGAAGTTATATCAGTTGCTTTTATATTTGTGGATTGATTCTCTAATATTGCTATTGTTGTTGGTGTAGAGTCGAAGAATTTGTTGTCCTTTTGTTTTTCTTAGAATGTGATGCATAATGGATACTTTGTGATGTCAGTTTCTTTGCTCTTCAGTTGGATATAGAATTGCAGTATTGCATCATCTTTAATTTGTAATAGCTTTTCTTCATTTTATATTTTCAGACAGGTTGGTAATGTTTTAATGTGTTTGTAGTAGTGATTTTTATTGTTTGGAGAGTAATTAATGCCGATTTTTTTAGAGAATGAAGGTAATGGTAGTTGCAGCTGGTGATTAATGAGTGAGTTGAGGGTTTCTTCGCATTTTTAAAGGGCAAGGCAGGTAGGTAATTATTTTAGTGAGCTTAGGACACGGAAATAATTTAGAAAAAGTTAAGGTTCTTAAGTAATAAAAGTATAAAAATGAGGTGTTTGTGTAAAGATCCTTTTTTTTTTTCTGAACAATTTATCAAAGTTCGTTGGAATCTTATTAATCCAATTAGATCTGAACATAACGATAAAAATGAAAAAAGTTTTCCAATAATTATTTAATATGATTGCATACATCATAACTCGAACTCGAGATGTCAATTTAAGCAAAAACAACCATCTACTAGTTGATTTTAACGGTCATTGGTAGAAAGATAGATTTAAAACTATTTTTGGATGTAAAAGATTTAATCATCAATTTGAATTTGGATCAAATTATTTGTTTGATAATTATATACTTTGTATTTCAATTAGAAATTTGAATTCATAACAAATTTAAAAGGTTATTTAATGAATTTTTTTAAAAAAAATCCTAGTCATCTCTTTTCTCTCCTTTTCTTTCTCTGATTTTTTATCAAAAACTTTTATTATTGGTCATCGCCGATTATCTCTTAGATCAATAGTGGTCATTTTTTTTATTTGATTTAGTTTATTTCATTTTTTTCCATTCAATGAATATATATCTTTGATCTGTTTATTTTTTTTTAAATATTCTTATATGAAGTTATTATCTTTTATGGGATTTGATTGTTTATCCTTATGGAATATAATTATTTCCCAATTGTGAAATTTCTGTCGATATTTCTGCAATCGGACTTATTTAAAGACCAAAAAGTTAATTTGTGGCTAATCAAAGCCATTGAGTGAAGTGTACGGATTGCCAAGTTGCACATTGAAAGAGTTTCATCAACTTGATTGAGGAATAGTTTCAAAAAATTTTATTATTTGAGTGAGATTTATTTTTGTATTTCTTAATTGTATTGTTCGTGATATTTATTTTTTTTGTCAAGATGTACTATTAATTTTCAATCAATTAAAGATTCAATTTTTTTCATAAAAAAAATTGAAATATCATCTATCTATATTGTTATTTAAAATTTGAAATTTAATTTTTATATATAAAATTTTAAATTAAATACTTTCACTCAAATACAAAAGTCATGTTACTTTATCATTATAATTTATTTTATCACATCCATTTGATAAATTTTAAAAAAATTTATCATAAAAAATTTAATTCTAATTAATAAGAAAAAAATTCTTTATTGACTTTTTTTTTTTATATCTATAATAGATTTTTATTTCGAATTTGAAACATAGCATATTATTTGATTTGACATATGATTTAAGTAGATAAATAATTTACCTAAATTTTCAAATTGCAACAATCAAATCTTGGTGTTCAAAAAATTGTAAAAAAAAAAAAATCTTGGTGTTCGAAACTTAAAATATTTCATAAATATTCTAGAATAAAAACAAAATCCAAGTTATTTAAATATCCAATTCTAATGTCTTTCTTTTTTTGAGAGACCAATTCTAATGTTTGAATTAAAGAATGTAGTAGCTAGTATGGTTCACATAAAATTGCACATTTGACTTTAATGTTAGCATTTTTTTTTAACAATAATGTTAGCATACATATGTATAACTAAATCTACAAAATTGTATCATTGATAAGAAGCAAAGCATTAATTATAATCCAACAAAAGATGGACATGTGCTCGAAGAAAATTCATGAAACATAAAATTTATACAACTATAACAAAAGACAAATAAGATTAAACAATGAACAAAAATAATTGCTGCCAAAATTAGAGAAGAAAATGGAATGGCCCCAAAAAAGGAAAAAGGGCCAAGTTAGTGCTTTGTTGGATTCACGTGGTCCAAATGGAACAATTTTGTGCATGATGATTTGATTTCCTTTCTTGATCTATTGGCACCATAAAAAACAAATTAGTGTTTAAAGATTATATTTCTTCTATTTGAGGGTCAAATGCATAAGAGGGTACCGAACTTTAAGTTTATTTCAATTTGATCACCAAACTTTAATTTGTATTTTTTTAGATACCATACTTTTATTTAATTTTACAATAGTGACTTATAAAATCTTTTAGTACCTAAACAATCCAAAATTACTATTTTGATCCAGAATTAAAGATTTTTTTACAAATAAATCCATATTTTTTCTATACATTTATTAAAAAATAAGAACAAACTTGAAAATTATTTTGATTCCACCTAATAAGAACAGACTCATTTTGAGTAGTAACATAGGTTAGGAGAAGGTAAACTTCTAAATTTTTTGTAACTTTTGGACTAAATTAAAAAAATAAAGAGATTGAGGGATTAAAATGATTTAAAGAGAAATTTAGAGGACTGAAAATTTTTAACAGTACTCTTTTTGAAATAAAATTAAAGTTAAATCACCAAAAAGAAAAAATTAAAATTTAATATCCAAACTGCAATAAATATAAAGTTGGGTAACCACGTTGCATTTAACTCTCTATTTGAGAATCAAAGTGGGGTTGCAGCTTATGCATGCGCTGTTGTGCAGCTGTATTGAGAGATTATTTAGATTTCTTCAAGCTCATCAAATCTTAAAATTTTAAAAGCTTTGTCTCCTGAATTTTGGGGTTGAATTAGATATTTACACTTGAATTTATAAAGTTCAACAAATTTTTAATATATATATAACATAATTAAAACTCAATATTAAATTTAATATTATAAAATTTAACCATTAATTAGTTGCATAATTTCACCCCTAAATCTTACATAATTAATCTGTCATTCATTATTTTTTTATTTTTTAAAATATTTTTATTTTAAATTTGATTCACCCCTAAATTTATGTTTTTTTTAATTGTATTTAACTTATAAAATACTATAATAAATAGGAGCTTGATTTTAAAAGTTTTAAAATGAAAAAAATGTTAAAAATAAACTTTAAAGTAACAAAAATAAAGTTATAATTTAAAATAGAAAATTAAAATTTTTTAATTGTATTATTTTATACAATTGAATATTATTTAAGATCATATAAATTTTTTTTGTGTTTATATTAGAATGAATGTATTTATAAAATATGATGATTTCATTTATTGTATGAATTAAATATATTGAGAATACAAATTTAAATGCATAATAAAGGTAATAAAATTAAAAAAAATTAAAAACTAATTATATAATTTTTGGGAGTGCAACTATGTATTTGGCTATTAATTAAGTATTAGGCTACCTACTTGGCTACTTGTTAATATTATGTAATTATCTATACTAGTTTAGAGCCCGTGTGATGTATGAGTTATATTAAGTAAATTTTTATTAAATATAATAATGAGATAGAAAATATCATAAATATATAAAACAATTATAAAAATTATAGAAAGTTAAAATAAAAAAAATAATATAATGATAAAGAATATAAAATTTAAAAATTAAAATATAAAAGGTTACCAAATATAGATAATTGATGTCTTATAACATAAGTACTAAAAACATTTATTTTAATTTTTTTTATTTATACATATTTTAATTATTTATTAATGTGAAAATTAAAAATTAAAAAATATCACATAAAATTTTTTTCTTAAATGGTAAAATTTATACGCTTAAATTTATATATTTTTATATTGATTTAGATATAAACATAGATAGATCAAAGAAAATTATTTAAATTTGACAAATTTAATTTAGTGTATAAGTATATATAAAATGATAGCAAGAAAAAATAAAATTTTATTCTAAGAATTGTTAAAAATAATTTAAAATCATAATATTAAAAGTCTAAAAATATATATAAAAATTGACCACAAAATTCAAAGACACCATATGACCAAATTTTTGTTTTTAACTTTAATCGGCATGATATTAGTTATAATTTATTATTTTTATTATAAAATTATAAAAAAAATTTAAATGAACATCAGTTATTTTTAAGTTTATTTTTAAATTTACTAATAAAACTATTTAATAAATAATAATTATCCATTAAAAATTAATATACGTGCATACGTACGTGCATCCATTTATGTATATATATAAAATTAGATTAATTCATAATTACAAAAAATTTAAAAATGATATAAAATAAAAATCATGAATTATTTTTAAATAAAAATATTTCAAGATAATATAACGCAAGAGAACTAAATAATTGGTAACTATTAGAAATATAAAATTTTGCTTATTAAATGGTAAAATATTAAAATTTAAAATAGTTAATTATAAAAAATAAAATAAATATAATTAGAAACATGATAGTGGAAAAATAAAAAAAATAAATCATTTTTTTTTTAAAGAAAAAAGTGGAATTCAATAACTCAAAAACGCATTACATCGGCTTGTAGAAGGGGGTAAAGAAAAGCAGGAGCCCCCTCCTCGAATTGAAAACTAGCATGAGAATATGCAACTTTAGCAAGCTTATGAGCTACACAATTTACTTGTCTTCGAATAAACATTACATCAACATTGTGAGATGAAGGAGAATTTGCCTATAGGAACCGACAATGCTGCCAAACTCATACAGATCCACATTGCAGTAATTAATCGCATCAACAACCAGCTTTGCATGAGATTCAACTGTGACATTACACAACTCTTTATTCTTCAACCATGAAAGAGCTTCTTTTCAGACAGAATGCTTCAGCTAAATCTGCTGCCCAGCAGCCCTCCAAATGCTATGTGATATAAGAAATGGCATATAACACCCGTATCTTAAATGCATCATTCATGCAGTGTACCTTTCATATACATATATAGAGTAGAATCAAGGAATGCATCTAAGTGGGGTATGTGCATGTTGGTAGAGAGGGACTTATTCATAAGAAAAAGTTGGAATTAATTTGTCACAATAGGAAGTTGTGGATTATTATGTAATAATTCTAGTTCAATAAAGAGGTGAAGATATATTGTGGTAATATTTGTTAGTATTTATCAAGATTATTAGTATTATTTTATTTAGTAATAAATTAGTATTTAATTTAGGGAGACACCTTAGGGGGCATTTGGTGAATTGTGATTGGTGGGTTTTATTGTGTGTGTGTATGTGTATGTATGTGTAGAGATTTGGGTGTAGGAAGAAGAGAGTGAATTCTTGATTAGTTTTGGGAGATTTGATATTTCTTTACTCATCTAGCAATATTTTGGGAAGCTTTAGAAGGTCTAGAAGTTATTGGAGCATCATTTTGGTAAGCTATGCTTATATTTATGTTATTTGAAGTTCGGTTTTGATGTTGTGAAATTCGTGTTCTGTTTTTTATTTGCATCAGTCCTAGTATTTTGACCATAACTTGAGTTGTAGAGATCTGATTTGAGCAAGGTTAGATGCTCTGGAAACTTCAGAGAGTCATCTATAACTTTTATGTTTTAATACTGAGTTGATTTTACTGTTAAGACTATCCAATAGGTCCCGACATTTTCTTGCTCTTGCTATCAGTCCTGTTTTACCCGATTTTAATAAAAAATCCATAATAAATTCTATACATATTCGAAGTGATAAATTCCAATTGGAATTATTAGTAGACTCATATAACTAGCTTTAATATTATTTTTATAGTCATTAGACTTATGTGTGAATTATTTGGATACATTGAACATTAAGCATGGAGTTGCACCTAGTTGTATTTGCGTGTAAATTTCATATTTACTTTGTGAATTGATGTATGAATTATGTGTAGAAATTGATAAGGATAGAGGAAATACCAATAACTATGAGAAGCTTTTCTTTTGAAGGAGTTGAAGCAGTTTTGTGTAAGTAATTATTAATAAAATGTATATATATATTAATTCTCTTGAATATGAGAAATGTATTGTTATGAATGAATTAAGCTAGATATATGATGTGATATGAAATAAATATATGAATTGTGAGAATGTCGAATTGTGATTTAAATGTGGTATGAAGTGAGATATGGCTATTGAAATGTGAATTGAGTATGTATATGTGGCTTGATTGAATGATGTGAGGAATATATGTGATAGTGGGGCTGAGCCGGGCGGATAGCCTCCACTGATTGTGAAATCTAGGACTGAGCTGGGCAGATAGTCTTAGTAGTGGTCACATATAAAAAGATGAAATGTGAGATGGGCAAGCTGAGCTGGGCGTATAGCTACCTAATATTTTATATGTGAGATTGTGAGGAAAGTGTGAGAACTGAGACTGAGCCGGGCAGATAGTCTCAGTGTGTGACCACTTATGAGAAAAGCGCTTGTGAGGTGGTTCCGGCCGGATGCCAAACCATGATATTATGATATGAATGGTAGAGTTTTAGTTTCATGTTATATATGTAATTGTTATCTTATATGGTTATGATATGCATGAATTGGTATGAATGATGAATGCTTTTAAAAGTAAGATAAATCTTGTATACCTTGTGTACATGTTTGGTATATGATTGGTATGTGCTATGAATGAAGGATGTGATCGTGTTTGAATTTCAATTCTTAAACTCTTGTTATATTATTGCTTAATTGTTTGTTGAGAAGTGGTATATGTATTGTTATATTAGTAATTACTTATTGAGTCGCAAGCTCACCCCTTTGTAACTATTTTTCAGGAAATAGTTAGAAGCTTGCATAGATAGTGACTTTCAGAGGCCCGAGGTGTGTTTGATGAAATCATCCCCATCTTCATTTGTCATGCATTTGGTGATGTTGTTATAAACAATGTGGCTATATGTAAAATTGTGCTAGGAATGCTTTGTGTAATGTGCATTATGTAATGGATTGTGAAGTTTATATGTATATATTGTGAGATGCTAAATCTTTGAATGTTATTGGGATGAGCAAGTCAAGAGTATTATATAAGAGATATTGTTCAAGAAGCATTGTTCATAATCATGTTGTGTGTTTGCTTAGAAATTAGAAATTTATTAAGTTAGTGTTAAAACAGGGAGTGGCTACTTTCAAGAACTAGCGAGCGCCAGTTGTCTGGAGATTGCCAGTCCCTAGCTGGTTCCAGACACTGGTGAGTGCCAGTGGCTGGCGATCGCTCCTTGTCTACCACCAGATGCTAGCGAGTGCCAGTGGCTGGCGACTGCTAGTCCTCTATGGCAAACTTATCTTTTAAAAAAAATTCTTATGCATATAACTATACAATTGTTTAACTTACTTGGATGTGATGTGATGTGTGCTGAGTAATGAATGTGCATGATATGTATTTGTATTAATTGTTTTCGATGAAATAAATTCTTTTGGACATGTGCATGGTTTGATTGAGGCCACGTGTTACGGGTCTCACATTTAGTGGTATCAGAGCAGGGATTAGACTCCCTTGGGACACGAAAATATGATGCATTCATAGTATATCATTCATAAGTTGTAGATGACATATAGTGATGTGCGTTGCATATCTCAGGATAGAAGAACACCAAGAACCTCCTATTGGCCCGGAAGAGTCATATGAGACCGTACATAGGCAAAAGCCTATAAGTGCATTAGGTGAACAATCACAATCATAACCTCCTCCTCCATAAGCTCCTTACCCTCTATTTATTTGTACAAACTATACAAGAAATGGCACAAAAACTGAATGAGAGCACCCTTGATGAGAATTATGAGAAGATTAGGAAACAGGGTGCCAAAGCTTTTGTAGGAACCACTGATCTAATGGTGGTTGAAGAATGGCTGAGGGGTACCGAAAGAGTGTTGGATCAATTTGATTGCACTTCTGAAAAGAGGGTAAGTTATGCGGTGTCGTTATTTGAACAAGATGCCTTGGATTGATAGGAGACAGGGCCAGGAAGCAGGAATGTGCCAATGATGATAACCTGGGCAAAGTTCTTGCAAGCATTCACCGATAAATAAATGCCAGCTGTGTACAAGGATAAAAAGAAGCTTGAATTTCTTGACTTGAAGCAAAATGACTTATCGGTGGCCGATTATAAAGTTCAATTTGTATAGCTATCAAAATACGCACCTGAAGAGGTAGCTACTAATGAACTCAAGAGGAATAAGTTTGAAAGAGGGTTGAATCTTAAGATTTGAGAGAAGATAGTGGTGAAACCACCCACATATAGAGATTTATTGGAGATAGCAATCCGAGCAGAGGAAGTCATTCTAGAAAGGAATGCTTTGGAAGTCAAAAAGAAGAGGACTACTAGTGTGTTTACTTCTTCTTCAGTTAGAACCGAGGGAGGATCATCCTTTAGAGGCTCTGATTTTCAATAAAGCAGTTTTCGAGGACGAGAATTTAGTCGATACAATTAAGCAACAGGGAGTGTTTCTAGTAGAGGAATGGGAAGACCTGTTAACTGAAGAGATGGAGGAATAAGTAGATAGATGGGCAGTGTATCCGTATCTACATGTAACTAATATGGAAGATTCCATTTGTGAGACCCGCAACACAAGGCCTCAAACCCTGTTCGACACGTGTCCCAATTAGAAAAAAATTAAAATTCTTTCAAGAATACAACTATATGTTATGCACCTTTATATTCATCACAATAAACCACATAAGCATGCAATGCACAACAATAAACCCAACCACCAAATGCATACTTATATAAATGTAGCTTAAAAACCGATGGAGTATAAAGTTTTATATCAATAAATAAAGAAACCAAGTTGTAAAATTCATTTGCAAACC
>CATIWO010509414.1:0-15100 GCA_949673435.1 Macaranga tanarius
AAATTATAAAATATAAAATAATATGAAATTATTCTTAAGATTTTAGATAGTTTAATTTTTTAAATTAAATCTTTTTGACATAATATATTTTTTACAAGATAAAATTACTAACTACTCTTATTTTATGAATTAAATATTTTAGGACAATATATATATCACACACGTCCGCCTGCATGCTAATTTGTGTCCTTCAACTACACAGCATCATTAACCATCTAACAATTTATTTAAGCTATTGAGTATTTGAATACGGGTATAAAAATAATTTGGTTAAAGTAGCAATTTGGCCAAATTTGAAATGAAGGAATAATTCACCTAAAATCACCTTTTTTTTTAAAAAAAATAATAATAATTTTACCCAAAATATATTAAGAATTTGTATTACACTCACTCTTAAAAGAAAATGAGATGTGTTAAAAAATAACTAAAAAATACTTTAATTTCTTTTGCCTCAAAAAATTTAGAATATTATTGTTCTTTATAAAAATTAAATATTATTACTTTAAATAAACATTATATATATTTTTAAAAAATAAACATTATATATTTTAAATTATTGAAAAAAATTATTTTGTTTTGTTTGGAGAAACTGCATTTTATTTTCCAATTTTTATAATATTTGAGGATAATTGACCCAATTGTAAAATAATTTGAATATAAAATGATCAAAAAATTAATTTTAAACTAAATTGCTACTTTAGCTAAAATAAATCAATATTTTAGCATAATATAATGTAAGGATGATTATTAATTTAAAGCATGTTACATGTGTGTGTGTGATGTTTTATTTTATTTTTGTGCAGATTATTTTTCACTTGTATAACTTGTTTTTTTTTTTTTTTTTTAAAGCAAAAACTGCATTAAAAGGCTAAACAGCCAAAGAAATGGAGTCTAACAGAGAAGGCTCGAAGCCGGGAGGAACATTCTCCATAAAAAGCAGATTATCATCTACGCCCAATGTCCATTGAGCAACCTTATTACAATTTCAAGGGACATAAGCAAACGAGATGAACTGGAATTTTGCAGCCACATGTGCGATATCCACCAGCAACAGGTCTAAGGGGGACAAACCCTTGGAATGGCTATTAAGGCCATTTGTAACCACCAGACAATCTGTCTCCACTTCCACCACTGTGAAGTATGCCTCATAAGCTAATTGAAGGGCAAAGAGTACAGCTTGAGCTTCAATGAGATCCATAGATTGCGACACCCATTTCTTACCACCAGCAGACATTAACACTCTACCCTCACTATCACGAACCACCATACCCAGACCAGCTAAACCATCCTTCTGCCGAACCGCAGCATCAGAATTCAACTTTACCCGATTCTCACTTGGAGGCTGCCATCACCGAGAAATAGTTGTCCCACGAAAGGAAGAACTATCTTTCTTACTCACAGCACTTCGAAAAGCTTCCAAGAATTCATGCGCTTGTATCCCAACCAGCTGGGGGAGGATTGACATCTGCTCATAAACCAGCTTGTTCCGATGAAACTATATAAACCACAACACTATCACCATAAATTCAACCTGTTATTGCTGCAACCAATGAGAAATAACATGGAACCACTCCTCAAAAGAAGCACATCGAGTCATATCAGAACGCAAAGCCAATGAACAGCTCAACTAAATACATCTAGCCTAATCACAATACACAAAAATATGCATAATCGATTCCACCTCCCCACCACACCGTGGACAATTCACTGATGAGAGGATACCTTTACTAGCAAGCCTTTCAAAACAGGGCAGCAAACCATGCAACAAACGCCACAAAAAGAACTTCAGCTTTGGAGGGATCGACAGATTCCATAACCATTTCCACTGTAGAGCATTACCCTTTTGATTCGAAGGACCCGGGTTTGATGCCAAAACATTTTGTCTAGCAAGATGGTAACAAGATTTGACCGTAAAGAAACCTGTCAAAGAGAGACGCCAATAAAAGGAATTCGCAGGAAGTCTAAAACTCAGAGGAATATTTAGAATTATAGAGGCTTCCGATGGTAAAAACACTTCCTTCACCAACTCAACTTTCCATCTATTAGTATCTTCATCAATAAGAGCTGCAACCTTTGCATTAGAATCCAACATTCAGTGCACTAGAGGTTTTTGTGTGGGAACCTCAGCAATCCATCAATCATGCAAAATATGAATAGATTGTCCATCACCAACTCTCCAACACATACCAGAACTCAATAATTGAATGGTTCGGTATAAACTTCTCCACAAATAGGAAGGTTAAAAACCTTCATTAGCATCAAGGAAGGAGGAACGAGGAAAGTATTTTGCTTTAATAACTTGGCTATATAAAAAAGATGGATTGCTCATCAAACGCCACACCTGTTTGGCCAAAAGAGCAAGATTGAAAGACTGTAAATGACAGAACCCCAAACCACCTTCCAACTTAGAGTAAGTAAGCTTCTTCCATCGCATCCAGTGAATTTTGCGCTTACCAAAAGGATCACCCTACCAAAAGTTAGCAATCATACGATGAAGATCATCACAAAAAGAGCTAGGAAGTAAGAAACATCTTATAATGTAGGTAGGTATAGGTTGCACAACAACTTTAATGAGAACCTCTTTCCCAGCAGAGGATAATAATTTTTCCTTCCATCTTTGTATCTTCTTCCAAACCCGCTCCCGCAATGAGTGAAAAATGGCTTTTTTGGACCTACTAAAAAGAGTTGGTAACCCTAAATATTTAGAATAATTTTGAACAGCCATGACCCCCAACTTGTCTTGCAATGCCCATTGATGATCAATCGGAACACCCCTACTGAACGATACAACAGTTTTTTCAAAATTTATTAACTGCCCCGTAGCCTTAGAGTAGCTAGATAGTACCTCATTTATCTTCTCACAAGAAGGAATTGTAGCTCTGGTGAAAAAAATACTATCATCTGCAAAGAATAAGTGAGAAATAGCTGGACTATTCCTGCAGACCCGAATAGCTTGTAACTCCCCCTCACACATAGCTATGTCCATCAAAGTAGTCAACCCCTTAAAACACAGAAGAAATAAATATGGCGATAAGGGATCACCCTGCCGGAGACCACGTGATGGTCGAAGAAAGCCCGTAGGGGTTCCATTAATCAAGAAAGAAAAAGACATTGACGATATGCAACACATCAACAAACGAATAAAGTGAGAAGGGAAACACAATTTACACGATATTTTTTCAATAAAAAGCCATTCAACCCTATCATATGCCTTACTCATATCCAACTTTAATGCCAAAGCCCCTTTTTTCCTTTCATACGATGCTTCATTGAGTGGAACATCTTAAAAGCCACCAGTGCATTATCCATAATAAGACGACCAGGAATAAAAGCACTCTGAGTGGGTGAAATAATAGAAGACAGCACTAGCTTCAGTCGATTCACCAAAACCTTTGACACTAACTTGTACAGCACATTGCAGAGGCTAATAGGTCGCAAGTCTTTCATAGATTCATAATTTTTGACCTTGGGAATCAAAGTGATAAAAGTATAATTCAACCCCTCTGGCATTTCTGCATTGTTCAAAATGTGAAGAACGCAAGTCATGACATCATTACCCATAATATCCTAGTATTTTTGAAAAAATAATGTAGACATCCTGATGCGGGGCATTTTTGGGCCTATGCAAGCCATAAAATAGTTGGGCCTGAGAATGACGATTTCGACTGTATTTGCTTAATTTGAATTACTTTTAGGATAATTAGTTAAATTAGAGATAATTATATATTTATCTAGAATTTTTATTTTAGTTTTATAGATTAATTAGGAATAATTATCTAGAGTTTTATTTTATCATTATTGTAGTTTTCTAGTTTAATTAGGATTCTAACTAGAGTTGATAGCTTACACTATAAATAGCTATGTTAGGGTTGTGAGAATCTAGGTATTTTGTTATCGTTCTTGATTCTTAGATATTGAGAATCTCTGTGATTTGTTGTTTCTTTGAGGGGTGGATACATGGGCTAAACAGCATGCTGGATTTTGAATTATTTATTTTCTGACCCAAAGCTTTGCAAAACATCTGCAGAATGCTATTAAGATTCGTAGCTTTATTAACATCAGCTCTACCAAATAGGATTGTATTATGGCTTCACACCGTTTATTGATTTTGAACCCCTTTATTCTGCCCTCGTGTTTACATTTGGAAGTCAGTTTTGAGAGAACATCTGACACTAATAAAAACAGATATGGTGACAGTGGGTCACCCTGTCGAATCCCTCGACTCGACTTAAAAGAGGGAAGGTAATTGCCATTCACCGAAACTGAGAAACTCACTGTTCAGATGCATTCCATGACCATCTTTGTCCACCATTGGTGGAATCCCAGTCGGAGGAGCACCAGCTGAAGAATATCCCAATCAATCCGATCATACACCTTCTTCATGTCCAATTTCATCACCATGCTGCCTCCCTTTATTGCTTGGCTTCCTTTCAGGCTGTGGAGAGCTTCATGTGTGATAATGACATTTTCTTGGATGCTACGGTGTGGTAAAAAGGCAGTTTGGAAGGGCAATATAATTTTTGATATGAGTTTTCGGAGCTGATTTGCCATGGTCTTGGAGATAACTTTATACATGAAATTACAACAACTTATCGGATGCAAATCAAATAAGAATTTAGGGGATCTGTTTTTGGGCACTAAGGAAATTTGTGTGTGATTTAGCTTATTAATCATGATACCTGTGTCGTAGAAATCCTTGACCATCTTTACTACATCTGCTTTTACCAGCTCCCAGTTATCTTGGAAAAATAGACCCGGAAAACCATCTGGACCTGGAGCCTTTGACCGTCCCAGATTAAAAACTGCCTCCCTTATCTCCTCCTTATGGATCGGGGCTATAAGGGCTTGGTTCATCTCCTCGGTGACTGCTCTTGTTAGACATTGAAATATTTCAGCCCCTACAAATATCTGTTTCCCCGTATATCTACTTTTGAAATGAGCGAGTACCTCTTCATTAATCTCCCTTTCCTCCGTTATCCACTCTCCTGTTTCCTTCTTAATCTTTAGTAACTGGTTCTTCAATTTTCGTTGCATGGTTGTCAAGTGGAATAATTTAGAGTTGCGATCCCCTGCCTTTAGCCATTCGATTCTTGACCTCTGTTTCCAATGGAGTTCGTCCTGTGCCCATGTCCGCTTCAGTTCAGTCATTATTTGCTTTTCCTCTTCTCTTGCTTTTTTGTCATAGCTCCCTTCACTAATAGCATTGAGTTTATTTTTTAGGTACTGGATCTTCAGTACAGGGTTGCCAAAGGTTTCCTTACTCCATTGTTGCAAAGCTCTTGCACAGTTGGTGAGCTTTGATGTGATTTGCCCTGTTTCTCCCACCTGAGTACCTATCCATTCTTTGTCGATAATGTTTTGACATCCCTGTTCTGTGTACCATTTTGCCTCAAACTTGAAACGCCTTTTCTTCTTTAATCTGGGTTTTGTCAATTGTATAGTTAATGGCCGATGATCAGATCCAATAAAAGCCTCGTGGATCACTTGAGCAAACTGAAAATTTCGCCTCCATTCCAGTGTGGCCAAAGCTCTATCAAGCCGAGCTTTTATCAAAAATTCATCCATCTAGCGGTTATGCCAAGTATATCGCCCTCCTTTGAAGCCCAAATCCATTAATTCACAATCATCAATGAAGTTTTGGAACAGCGTTGCTTGTGACCAATCGAGTCCATTTCCACCCAACTTCTCATCTGATGTCAGGCATAAATTGAAATCTCCCGCTAATAGCCATGGTTACACGATACCGTGAGCAGTCCTTCCAATTTCTTCTAGTACCGCTGCTTTGGCACCTCTGTTTGGAGATCCACAGACTCTAAATTTGCTGTTGGTAACAATCCATGGCCCATTACCCCCATCATTTGCTGTTGACTTGGGAGATGACTGAAGATAAGATCATCCCGATACTCCAAAACAATGACAAGTCATTTTGAACACGGTCATGCCATTGCAATGCATCACACGGTGCCTTATAATTAAGATGAGATAACTTGTATTTGTATCACATGCTCAAATTAAAATTTTCTCCAATTTTATGATTTCTATAAAATAGAAAATTTATATAGATTTCATGTTTTTATTTTTTATTTTAACATCTTCTTTTTAAAGAAAAAAAATATTTGTAAACACTAAAGTTTTGGACTCTAAATCGAAAATTTTGAATCATACAATATTTTTGGGGACTGCATGACTACGGTTTCGCCATTGACTTGTCTTGCCAATAATGATAAGCATAGACAGCATATAATCATGAAAATATAACATTTATTATTAAAGGTGTCTATATTATATATTTAATATTAGATTATTAATACATTAAAATTATGAATTAAGACTTTTGAATGAGTGAGTTTGAACAACTTTTAAGAAGACAATGTATAACCAAAATAGAAATGTAAGGTCATTGCAGTCGTAAATATGGCCCATGTACTGGCAATTCAACCAATTTTTTCATATAGCCCTAATTTGGGGTTGGACCTAATATTTAAGATGCAGGTGGCAATCAGTTTCATAGAATAAATTGATTTCTAAAAGTATTATTATTATTATTACGATCCAAAAGGTTTGTGGGAATGGAATCGAAGTGTTTACACATTTTCTTCTTCAAAGGATGCAAAAAGTATTCCCCACGTCCTGGTAATACCATTCAGACTATGAATATGATTGAAAACTGATCCATACACAAACCTTTTGGATCATAATTAATTTATTATGATCACATAAGCAAATGACTAGACAAAAAAAAAAAAAAAAACATGTTTTTAATAATAGTGGTATTAAATAGAATACGCAATTTCTTTTTCTTCTTCCACATTAAAATAATTTTTATTAATAACTTCAATCACACTATAATTTTATAAATCTTTCTCACGTCAAAAAATTTAAATTAGAAATATTAGAAATAATAATATTTAAGTTTTTTTTCAATTAAGTCAAGAACTAGTTAAAATAAGAAGTTAAAATATTTAACTTAAAATTTCTACTTAATATATTTAGCTATTAAGCAACTTTTTATTATGATAAATTAATATATTTAATTAAAAATTTTAATGGTACATATCTATGTATATCTAATCAAAAATATTTAGTTTAAATTATTTATTTTAACTAGTAAATCCAAATATATGAAGAATTTTAATAATTTTTAGCAATTATAGTTATTGAATAAACTTGATATTTAAAATATTTTTTATTTATCATGTTATTTTAAAATTCAAAATTTAAATTTTCAGTACTTAATTTTTTTTAGAAAAGATGAATCTTTCATTCTTTAAAAATCAATAATACATCTTGGTGAACATATGATGCTTATGTCCTTTAGTTATTTTTATTAGCATCTGGGACTCTAAGTATATATATGTATTTGATGGTGTACATATTCTTTCAGCATGGATGGATGTATAGTACAGAGTACATATGTTATTATATATATGATGGTTATACTTTATGAGTAAGCATATTATCTTGCCATTAACATCTGACATTTCCATGATTGAGTATGTATGGATAATATCCTTTGTGGTATTGATTATGTTGGGATGATATTACAAATGTATAGATATGATGAAATTATATGTTGTTAAGAAATTCTTTTTGGTATATGAGGTAATATCTCTTCTATTATCGATTCCTTAGTTAAGTATACTAATGGAATGTAACAGTACTTCATTATGTATTTAATAAACTTGTATTAAACGGTAGAATGATGTTTAAAAAAGATTGTGATATGTATTGATAAATACTAATGTTGTTAGCAACATAAGTATTTTCAATATCATATTATTCTCCTCAACATTATATTATTCTTTCCCAACATTAGCACAACAGCTAGCCAGCCAGTCACGTCTGCTTTATAGTTAGCGAAGTGGGTGTGAAAACTTAATTGGTATCAGAGCCTAGGTTTAGCAGTTTGCGTAGTGTTCTATCTCTAGAATAAAATTGCTAAGTCTAAGACTTTTTATTTCTGATGTATTTTTATGGAGCAATGCTGCCAAGACTTAGAGGTGGTAGAGGTTATGGTAATAATCATGGCCACGTCGCTAGAGTCACTGATATTGGCCAACCTCATAGGAATCTTTCAGATCATCCTGAAGGGATGGATGATTTGTCTTTTAGTGGAGGGGAACATATGGATTCTACCTCTGGTGATGTTGCATCAAGAGCATATCCAGCTGCTGCACCTTCGCAACCTGTTCCTACACCTCCAGCTCATCCACCACTAGTTTCATTTGATCCTTAACGAGCACAGCTAGTACTTCCTTTTCAGGTTGATGCTGGTTGGGGGACTCTTTTGACCCAAGCTTTTGTGGCGGCCATGTGCACGCAGATTAGGTGTATACGATTTTGAGGGGTTTATAGATAATGCACTAGTTGATGAGTGGTTAAAGAAGTTAGAGAAAGCTTTTCTTATCTTAAATTTGATAGAGATTGAGAAGGTTCAGAATGTGCATGGGTTTATGAAAGGATTAGCAGATGACTGGCTAACTAGAGTTCGCCATCTTTATAGTGAGGGGTTGACATGGAATGTATTCCTTACGGAATTCCATAAAGAGAATTTGATGGGTAGCTACAAGAAAAGTAAGCATGAGGCATTCTTTAAGTTGACTCAAGGTAGTCTGTCAGTTAGAGAATATACAGATCAATTTGAGGATCTATATCGCTTTGTTTCTAAGATTATAACTTTAGAGGAAATTAAGTGTGATAGGTTTAGGAGTGGGGTAAAATCTTATATGCAAACTGGAATAACCTAGTATGAAGGAAATAGTTTTTGGAAACTAGTTCAAAAGACACTTGCTTTTGAGAAGGCAAGAAAAAAAGAGATAGAGCAAGAATAGAAGAATAAAAGGTTTATCCTTAGTTCCTCTCAAGGTTTTAGAGATAGATCAGCCAATAGAGGAGTTAGCATATTACCACCTAGACTAGGTTATAGTGGCAGTGGACGAGGTTGGCATATGAGTTATGGGTAATAAGCAAATCAATCTCAAATAAGTCAGAGTTCTATAAGCCAGTCAGTTGGTAGTTCTACCAATGCATAGAGACAAATATGGAAAGTTATGCCACAAAATAACCAGAGAAGACTTATATACCCTCAATGCTCAAATTATGGGAAGTTTCATGAAGGGAAATATAAAAAGAGATCATTGGGTTGTTATGACTGCAAAGAAATTGGCCACATAAAAAGAGATTGTCCTTCATTAGTGTAATTTGGTGGTTTAGGGTAAGGATCTATTACCCCTAGAAATTATGGTGGTAGTAGGAATTTTCCACCAAATAGACAGGTCAACACTGATTCTAGCCCTAGTGTTGGCAGAGGTGGTATTGTTGTTACAACATATTAGTAAGGACAGAGTGCCCAATTAAATCAAATTTTAACTCAGGCTAGAGTTTTTACGATGATGCAAGATGAAGCATTGGCATCTCCACAAGCGGTTAGCGGTATGTTAACTATCTTTGACCGAGATGCTTATGTGTTATTTGACCCAGGAGCCATGCTTTCTTTTGTGTCTCACTCTTTTACTTTATATGCTAATTTTAAGCCTAGTTCCTTAGATGCTATGATAATTATTAGTAACCCTTTGGGAAACTTTAAAGCTTTTGAGAAAGTGTATAAAGGTTATGTAGTTAAGATAGGTGAGCATTAGCTCCTAGCAAATTTAGTTTCCCTACAACTTTAAGGTTTAGATGCAATTTTAGGCATGGATAGACTATCTCGCCACTATGCTATAGTGGATTGTTTTAAGAAGATAGTAGAGTTTAATCATCCTAGGGAAACTAAATTTTATTTTCAAAAAGTACGACATGCTCTTCCCTCTTGTTTGATATCTACCATAACTGCGAGGAAAAATGTTAAGGAAGGGTTGTTAAGCATATTTTGCTTATGTGATTGACACTAAGTCTGAAGGCTAAAATTAGAAGATATTCCAATAGTGTGAGAATTTAAAGATGTTTTTCTAGAAGATCTTCTAGGTTTAGCTCTAGATAGAGAGATTGAATTCTCTATTGATGTAATCCCTAATATAGCCCCTATTTCTCAAGCACCTAATAGAATGGCTTCAGCAAAGTTAAAAGAATTGAAGATCCAATTGCAGAAGTTATTAGATAAGCGTTTTATTAGGCCTAGTGTATCACCTTGGGAGCACCTGTGTTGTTTGTTAAGAAAAAGGATGGTTTTATGAGGCTATGTATAGATTATAGGCAGTTGAATAAGGTTACGGTGCATAATAAGTACCCATTACCTCGTATTGATGATCATTTTAATCAATTACAAGGAGCTAAAGTTTTCTCAAAGATCAATTTAAGGTTTAGGTATCATCAACTGAAAATTAAAGAGATAGATATACCTAAGATGACTTTTCGGATGCACTATGGACACTTTGAGTTCCTTGTAATGCCGTTTGGGTTAACCAATACACCAGCTACTTTCATGGATCTTATGAATAGTGTATTTCAGGAATACCTGGATAAATTTATGATTGTATTCATATATGATATACTAGTATATTCTCAAAGTAAAGAGGAACTTGAAGAATATTTGAGGACAGTTTTGCAAACTTTGAGAAGTGAGCAACTATTCGCTAAATTGAGTAAATGTGAGTTATGGTCGGATTAGATTATTTTCTTAGGGCATGTGATATCAATAGAAGGCATTTATATAGACCCAAAGAAAGTTGAGGCAGTAGTTAAATAGGAACAACCAACTAATGCCACATAGGTAAGGAATTTCTTATGTTTAGCTAGTTACTATCACCGATTTGTTCAATATTTCTCAATCATAGCAGCTCCATTAACAAAATTATTAAGGAAAAATGTGAAGTTTGTAAGGACAGAGGAATGTCAAAGGAGTTTTAAGAAACTTAAGGCGTGTTTAACTTCAGCACTTGTTTTAACTCTTGCTACTAGTAATATTGAATTTATGGTATATAGTAATGCTTCCAAGAAATGATTAGGTTGTGTTCTCATGCAACATGGAAAGGTTATAGCATATGCTTCTAGACAACTGAGGTCGCATGAATCAAACTATCCTACTCATGATATGGAACTAGCAACTGTAGTGTTTACTCTTAGGACTTGGAGGCATTATCTATATGGAGAGACATGTCGAATTTTTATAGATCACATATCTCTTAAATACCTCAATAGTCAAAAGGAGTTGAATTTGAGGCAAAAATGATGGATTGAGTTGTTAAAGGACTACGACTTTTAGTCAGAAATCCTATAGTAAACTCATATTATGTCAGTGCAGTTTTCCTTGCTTATTGAACTTAAGCTATGAATGTGGATATGAAATTGAACAGTCAAGGAACATTATTGGCAACTCTCAAATTAGACCCATTTTAGTAGAAAAGGTTAAGGAAGCGCAATCGCAGGATGCTCATTTATCTAAAGTTATTGAAGAGGTAAAAAGTGGGTCACGAACTGATTTTTCTCTTAGAGAGGATGAAACTTTAATGTTTAGAGAAAGACTTCGTATTCCAAATATAGAAGATTTGAAGTGGGAGATTATGGAGGAGGCACATTGTTCTGCGTACTCCATGCATCTAGGCAGTACTAAAATGTATTGTACACTTAAAGAAAACTATTGGTGGCAGGGTATAAAAAGAGAAATAGCAGACTATGTAGCAAGATGTTTAGTTTGTCAACAATTAAATGAAAGTTAAATATCAAAGTCCATCGAGTCTTTTGCAACCACTTCCTATTCCGGAGTGGAAATAGGAGCATATTACTATAGATTTTATAGTAGGATTACCTCGTACACAACAAGGAAATGATGCAATATGGGTTATAGTAGATAGACTAACTAAATCAGCTCACTTCTTACTAGTTAAAGTGGATTATTCCTTAGATAAGTTGGCACAAGTTTATGTGAATAAGATTATAAGACATCATGGTACACCAATTTCCATTGTATCGAATAGAGATCCTAGATTTACATCTAGATTGTGGCCCATTTTACATCAAGCTATGGGTACAAAATTGAAGTTTTATACTTCCTTTCATCCACAAACTGATGGTCAATCGTGTAACACCTACCTTTTAAGAATACATGTTTCGTGGTTATGTATTGCATTTTATACATAATAGATAGTAGATTTAATTTAAGGTAGGGTATGTGCATGTTTTATAAAGAGGGACTAAATTATAAGGAAAGATGGGAGTAGATTGTCACAATAAAAAATTATGGATTATGATGTAATAATCCTATTTCATTAAGGAATCAATAAGATAATATGGTGATATATTACCCATAATTATCTAGATATTTTTTTTATTATTATTATTATTATTATTATTATTATAGTTATTTAGTGATAACTATGCATAAATGGGGAAGACACCTTGGGCAAATGGAGGCTTATAATTGGAGGATATATGTGTGTGTGCATATGTGTAAATGGTGAGTAGAGATTGGAGAGGAAGAAAAAGAGTATTTTCTTGGTGGATTTTTTAGAGAATTGTGATCTTGCACAAGTTAGAAAATAATTACTTTGGGAAGCTTTAGGATGTCTTTAATCAATTGAAGAATCAATTGGTAAGTTTTATATATATTTGTATTGATTGAAGTTGAGTTTTCTTGGTTGCAAAATTCGGGTTCTGTTTCCTTTATTATTTAGTCCTACCATTTTTACCATATCTTTGGCTATAAAGCTCTGATTTAATCATGGTTGAAGGCTATGAATACTTCAGAGTGTCCTCTATAACTTTTATATTTTAAGTTTGATTTGAATCTGTTGTTAAAAATGTTTAACAGGGATTGACATTTTGATGCTCATTCTAATAGCCCTGTTCTACCCGAATGGATTCAAAAATCCATAAATAATTCTATACATGTGTGATTTGAGTAATTCTAAATAGAATTGATAGTAGACTCATATATATAAATTTGGTGATCATAGGATGTGTCTATGATTTTTGAGGGCATCATGAATTTCATCTATCAAATATGCTAGCAACAGTATATAGGCTGGTTTATGAATTTTCTTGTGTGTTGGTTATATAGTGATATCCAGAGTTGTAGAACTCGAAATTGGGCAACGTATGAGTTCTGGAAACTTTAAAGAGTCATTTATAACTCTTATATTTTGATGTTGAGCTGAATCTATCTATAAGAGGGTCTAACAGAGCTCAATAGTTTATTGCTCACTCTGATTACCAGTGTGACCCGATTTTAGTCAAAAATTCTTAATTTATTTTATGTACATCTAAATTGAGTAATTCCAATTGGTTATTAAACTAGACTCATAATCCTAGCTAGGGGTATTCATTCAGTCGGTTCGGTCAATTTTTTATTGAACCAAATTAACCAAACATAAATAATTCAAAACCGAACTGAACCGAACCAAAATTTGATTCGGTTCGGTTAAAAAAATTCAAAAATTATATGTAAAAAATCGAACCGACTGAACCAAACCTAAAATTTAAAAAATCTGAATTATTTTTATATTTTTTTATTTTTTAGTATATATTTTTAAAAAAATATTTAGAAATATAAAAATAAAAAATCAGTTATTTCGGTTAAGTGAAATTTTTTCATATAAAACCGAACCGAACTAAAGTTTGGTTCGGTTTAGTTTGGTTCAAAAAATTCAAAAATCCTAAAAATGCAAACTGAACCGAACCGAACAGTTTCGGTTCGGCCATTTTAGAGGGCGTGAACACCCCTAATCCTAGCTCTTGTATTAAAATGGGAGCCAAAGAATTATGTGCATGATTTTAGAATATATTATATTGAGGTAATAAATTATGCTAATTGAGTCGAAGTGCAGGAATGATTAATTATGTGTGTACTTGATTTATGACTATGTGTATGAGTTTCAAGGGCCAAAGAAGGTTTAATCAACTAGAGAAGCTCTTCTTATTTAAAGTGGAAAGCACTCATGGTAAGTAGTTACTAATATAATATGTACAATTGGTTTCTCTTGAATATTATAATTATAATGTTATATATTTGTTATTTTGATTAATTGAACAAGTCATATGATTGCTATACATGATGAGTTAAATTTGAAGTGATCTTGATATATGCAAAGAAATATTAATGTTGCTAAAAAAGGAATAAGTGTTAAAATGATTGAATTGAGAAAGTGAAATAGTGTGTATTGTGGGAAATGTTGAATGGATGCAATTGTGGGTTTGGCATAGTATTTGTTATGTTAATGATAAATATAAAATCATAGTGTGAAAAGGAAGTGATCTTGGAATTTAATATGAATGCTATCCTTGTGGGTATGAGTGTAGAAATGAGCTATTCTTATGATAAAGCCTTGTGTGCAGTAGATGAGTCATGATCTATGGGTTGTTATTGAAAATATAAGTGATTGTTAATATAATGCTTAGATATATATATATATATATATATATTGATTCTCTTATATATATATGATGGTGGTATTATTATGTGGGTTGTGCAAGCCATTCAATATGGCATGGATTAAAATGTGTTGTGGAAAGAATGGTGAATTGTGATATAATATGTTTATTGAGAATAGTGTGAAATGATAGATATATATATCGATTGTGAGAATATTGAATTAAGATTGAATGTGGCATGAATATTGATTGATGTGACGAATGTGAGGAATACGTGTGATAGTAGGGCTAAGCTGGGCAGAGAGCCTCCACTGATTGTGAGAACCACTACTAGAAAACATAGATTTAGCGACGGACGTCGATAATGTAAATTACTGATGGATTACCGACAGAAACTAATCCGTCAGAAAAACCCTCATCGCTAATTATTACCGACGGATTTTGACATTCCGTTGGTAAATTAGTGATGGATTTTCACAATTTAGTGACGGAATATTCCGTCGCTAAAAACCGACAGAAATTCTTCCGTCGGTAATTTTTGACTAAATTGCCTTTGTAGGAGTTTTTTACCGATGGATTTTTCCGTCGCTAACGATTCTGTCGGTAATTTTAATATTTACATACACACAAAATATAATGAATATTCTAAAAATTTACTACACAATCAATCTTAAAAGATTTTATTCGAGTCGCATTTTACTTCAGAAGTTCCAAAATTTCAGCAATGTTGTAATTGTATCCGCCGCCGCCTTATTTCCTGAATAAAAATACTTGTATATTAGTTACTTGAAATATC
>CATIWO010509444.1:0-26728 GCA_949673435.1 Macaranga tanarius
TTCATTGATGTATAAATTAATTTAAAAATACTCCATTGTTTAATTTAAAAACATATAATATATAGTAATAATTATTTTTATTTAGAAATAAACTTGACATTGATATTCAAATAAATTGATATTGCATAAAATTTGAAATAATACAATATAAATCTAATTTGTAACTTAAATCTTAATCAATAAATCAGTAGTCTATTTAGAATTGAGAGATGAGCACAATTTCACTGTTGCACATGAATTAAATATGTCTAATTTGCCAAAAATCGCTTTTAAAACTATGTTATTCAATAGTATAAATAACACTCATTAATAAAAGTGATATATTATATGTTGTGGTAAAAAAATATTGAATGAAATAACACTATAATATTTAATACCAGTATTTTGGTGATCAACATTTAACGGTTCTGATAGCTCTACAACTCTATTTTGTTTCTTGTTACTATTCCTTCGTCTTCTCTCGGGGTATTAGGTTTGGTGATTTTTTGGCCATTTTTAGCTAAAAAATCACCAAAAACCCTTTCCTTATATATCTAAATCTATATAAATAGATATTATTAAATCTAAATCTATGGGTACTAGTTATAGATATATTGTATGTTAGTAGTATTTCTTATTTTATGCAGATCTAGCTCTCATCTTGCTGCGTTTTTGAAGATCTGGATCATGATTCATGCCTCTCATATGCAAAGCAAGCCTCACCAACTTTTGATAAGCTAAGGAGAATTGTTGTGGGTTAGAGTCTTACTATTTGTTTTTGTATCTACTAGGTTAAGTAAGTTGGCTTTTACTTAGTATTAGGCTTTGGTGTTTATTTTTTGTGCTTTGTTATTATAAAGTCCACTCCCATCTATAGTCAATCAACTCATTTGTTTTGACTATAAGTGGTTTCTTATTTGGAAACCTCTATGATGGAAGAGATTAAGTTAGGCAAGTTTAGTTGCTTACAATCTAGCTCTCAGGTGGTTGTAAGCAAAACGTGGATAGCTTTGAGCTTTCTAAAATTAGTTGTTTGTTTTTGTGATGAATGAATGATATATTCATATTGATAAAAAAAAAAATAAGTATTTTGTAATATTAAAAATGCTAATAAAAAATTACATCATTAATCTACATTCATAATACAAAAATTCTATAATAAAATAAAAAATCATAATCTAATAAAGTATTCCATCGTGAACAATTGTTATATTGAAAATTTGTAAAAAATAATACACACATATATAAAAAATTTTCTTATATGCAAATATGAAACAAAGTCCGAGGCATGGACCGCGGTAGTTAAGTAGCTTCATTGAACTATTCAAAAAAAAAAAACATAGCTTCATTGAACCGTTCATTTGTTTACGGAAAGAAGTTTATTGCACAGCGAGAAATAGATTTTTCAAATTAATATCTTATCGTATTAACAAATTTAGCATAGACACACATACGCACATAGAGCTTCAAATAAAAAATATATAGACATAAAAAGGAGGAGTAATTCCGTAAATTTTGCAATTACACATATGCCAAATCGACATTTCACACCGTCGATATTTTATTTAAAAAATATATTTTTCAAATCTATTTTTTCTAAAGCTTACTGTAAAATTAAAAAATTGATAAAAACAGAAAAAAAATTAAATCTAAGTTATCTATGAATCAGGTATACCCACCCCACCCAATCCAATCCCATTTTTGATTTTCAATCCCTTTTCTGTAATTATTATTTTAAAAAATTATTTATTATTATTTTTTAATTGTTGCTTTGCTACATTGTATGTTCTTCACTGCCACTGCTTCCTTATTTCTAAAAACCCAAATCCTTGAGCCTAAAATCTTCCATTTCAAGTCTCTATCTGTCACTTCTAAACACTTAACCACCAAAACTTTTTCATATTTATATATATATATATTTTTTTTCTTCAACAGCAAAATACAGAGAATCCGCTGCTTATTTGCGTGTTGGTGTTGGATTTTTTTTTTTTATTTTCTGTATTTATTTTGTGGTGGAAATGTGGGAGAGCCATCGATTTTTCAAGGTGTTAAGGCTGATCGGAAAATCGCCGGCGATTTGATGGAATGGAATCTACTACACTTCTCTTAGCTAACTTTTTTTTTACCGTTTCATGGAGAAGATTTTTCTTCACCACTGCAGTTTATGTTCCGTTGCTAAGCTCAGATTTGCCGTCGTTGTTTTCGAGGTCAGTTCAAAATTTGCTACAGATTGACCGTTTTGTTTTTTAGTTATTACTTTTATGAATTTCTTAGCGAAAATATAAGATTTTTTTCTGCTGCACTTTACAAGATTTTGTTTATTTCGTAGTTCACTTTTTTTTTTTTTTCTTACGTTTTCTCGGGAACAAACAGAAACTTGAGAGTGGATTAGTTCTATTTAGTGAAGTTAGGTCTTCCTAATTTCCAAAAAGAAAATTGCTTTCTATTATAGAGCAAATAATAATAATAATAAAAATTATTATTTTAAAAATTTTAGTTTCCTATTGTAGGGAGGAGATCTTCTGTTTGTTTGGTCACTATCTTTTAGCTTGTTTCCTTATTGTTATTATTTTTTAAGCTTCTTGTTTTTAGGCCACTTTTCATTCTTGCAATTTTTTTTTTTTGTTAAGGAAAGAAAATGCCTTGCCTTAGTAATTTAATTGAACTGGGTATAATATATATATATCCTCAATTTCACTGGACATTGCAATAATCAGTTGCTGTATGAAGTTCCAGTTAGTTAAGCTAATTTGAGCTCATGGAGCCTAAAGCTTTCATCTTTTTTCTGGTACTTGGTGTTTGAATTTAGTTCTAGTCAGATCTGTTGATTATATACTGGAATTTCTCTGTAGTAAAATTCTGTTTGTTATCTCTGACCTCATCTGTTTCTTTCTTTACCTGTAACAGATTGCAATACTGATCTTTCTAAGCTTTCATCCTGCTAATGCGGACCAAAGAATACAATGGCAGGGCGAAGAAAGAGGAAGTGAGAACATTGTCTCGCATTCATGTATTCATGACCAGATAATTGAACAAAGGAGGCGACCTGGTCGAAAGGTGTACTCTGTTACACCACAGGTTTATGACCAGTATGGCATGTCTAGATCCCTTCATAAAAAAGGAAGGGCTTTGCTTGAAGTTTCAGAATCTCAGTTGCAACAAAAGGATGCAAAGCAGCCCATTAGGATTTTTTTGAATTATGATGCTGTTGGCCACTCACCTGATAGAGATTGCAGAAAAGTTGGTGACATTGTGAAGGTTGGTGTTACAAGATATTTGAAAATAATGTTTGTACTTGCTGTATGGCTGATGCTTTGTTTGTCTTCCATCACTTTCTTTTTTCAGCTTGGGGAGCCTCCAGTGGCTTCTCTTCCTGGCACTCCTTGCAATCCTCACAGTGATCCTCCAATTTATGGTGACTGCTGGTATAACTGTACTTTGGATGATATATCTGGTGAGGATAAAAGGCGTCGCCTTCGTAAGGTTAGTAGTTTATTCTGCTTTTTCATATACATATAAAGACCATGTATATTTTGGTGTAACATTTACATCTTAATCAATGACAAAAAAAAGTTTTCAAACAAGCGAAACAGAATTCATTTTGAAAGCAATTCATGCAGGCTTTGGGGCAGACTGCTGACTGGTTTAGAAGAGCACTGGCTGTTGAGCCTGTGAAGGGAAACTTGCGATTGAGTGGATACTCTGCATGCGGGCAGGATGGTGGTGTGCAACTTCCGCATGAATATGTCGAAGGTAGTGTCTGTCTATTTTACTATCTTTGGTTTATGGGATTGCTAATCACCAGTCTAGCTTTTGATGTCATTCTCTGTATTCAAATTTCTAAGATAGCCACTATTTTTGTGTAATTATCCAGAGGGTGTTGCTGATGCGGACTTAGTTTTGTTGGTAACTACAAGACCAACCACTGGCAACACTCTTGCATGGGCTGTGGCATGTGAGCGTGATCAATGGGGCCGTGCAATTGCAGGTATTTTCTGTTGAGCATGTTTTGTAATATATTCATGTCTTCCTTATAGATGCATTAGACATCTGAAAGGTATGTTTCTTTTGCAGGACATGTTAATGTTGCTCCTCGCCATTTAACAGCAGAGGCAGAGACTTTACTTTCAGCTACTCTAATACATGAGGTCATTTAGTTATGAAATTAATTTGATTATTATAGTATGAAATTTTATCTTGTACTGATTGGCTAACACAATAATTTCCAGGTTATGCATGTTCTTGGTTTTGATCCCCATGCCTTTGCCCACTTTAGGGATGAGAGGAAAAGAAGGCGTGGTCAGGTAGATACTCTGATGCACATTCTCAGTGTAATGATGCTGAAAAAAAAACTAGTCACACTCTGAATGTGCTTAGAAAATATTTGAATTTGCACAGCAGTGATGCAGTTCTCTATGTACTTTAAAGGTGAAATACGACTTTAAAAAACTCTGCTTTGACTTAAAAATTAACTAGAGGAGCTTGTTAGACAACTTATTGAAGTAATATGCTAGAACCTTGAAGATTCTTCTTATTATTAATTTCTTCTCATCTGAGATTCAAAACACAACTTTTTCCCTTGTTTGAAGTTTTTCTGCATGATTAGGTATTTGATGGAAAAATTTATCTTGAGCTGACCGTTGCATGCCATATTTTACTTTCAGGTAACTGAACAAGTCATGGATGAAAAACTTGGACGAATGGTAACTCGTGTAGTGCTTCCACGTGTTGTGATGCACTCACGACATCATTATGGGGTAATTTTTTTATTTAAAAATTATATTGCCTTGTCGATATTCACCTTACATGCTTTTTTTGTTCTTTTTGTTTTTGGTTATTGAGGTTGAGCAATTTTATTGCGTTTTAGAAGAATTATTTTTGTTCACCAAGCCAGCAATAGTCTTATGGGGTTTTTCTATGCCAGGCCTTCTCTGAGAATTTTACTGGTTTAGAACTTGAAGATGGGGGAGGACGTGGCACATCAGGTTTTGCTTCCTTCCTGTCATATCTTTCTCCTCATTCACTTTTAATTTTTCTTTAAGTTGGTCATCATTACATGTAGTGGAAATTGGTGTTTTTTTCTTCCTCATGCAGACATATGAAGATTTATGTGCTGTATGACATATGATGTTCTTGTATGGAAACAGAAATACTGAGCAACTAGCATAAGCAAAATGCTTTAGCCAATTTGAGCTGCATTAACATGTTAATTGTTATTGCGGTCAAAATATGGATAACAAAAGTTGATTTTATAAACTCTAATGTTGTGTAAACGTTTACCAATTGTTTGATAACTTGCCTGCAGGATCACATTGGGAAAAAAGGCTTTTGATGAATGAGATAATGACTGGATCTGTAGATACAAGATCTGTAGTTTCAAAAATGACACTGGCTTTGTTGGAGGATAGTGGATGGTACCAGGCTAACTATAGCATGGCGGACCGTCTTGATTGGGGTCATAACCAAGGAACTGACTTTGTTACCTCCCCTTGTAATCTATGGAAGGGGGCTTACCATTGCAATGCATCTCAGTTGTCAGGTTGTACCTACAACAGGGAGGCAGAGGGGTACTGTCCTATTGTAAGTTATAGTGGGGACCTCCCTCAGTGGGCTCGCTACTTTCCACAGCCAAATAAAGGTGTGTTGTAGAGCAGCGTGTCTTATATTTGGTCTGATTCCTATATTCTACTAATAAGATCAAGTCTAGATTCTTTAGATTCATGTGTCATGATTGGCATCCAGGAACTTTTCATTCGTCAAACATTTGCATTATGAGTTTTTTCTTCTTTTTGTATGTCATTCAAGAAGGCTAGAACCTTGTTTTGTGGGCTCGTTGATGTAAACTTTGGAGTTTTTATGCTGGTTTGAAACCTTGTTATGAACAATGCATTTGTTGTTTTCTTGTTTTTCTTTTCTGCATTACATCTATGTTTCCTGATAGTGGCTATCATAATTGTGTAGCTTTTTACAATAATCTTCCAAGAAAAATGCAGGTGAACAAAGATGTGATCTGAACCAAATGACTTGCATTGGTTGGCTCTTGATTTGCGGTTAACTTCTGTTACTGGGCATTGCAGGTGGGCAGTCTTCATTGGCTGATTACTGCACTTACTTTGTCGCCTATTCTGATGGATCATGCACAGACACTAACAGTGCAAGGGCACCTGACAGAATGTTGGGTGAAGTTCGAGGGAGTAGCTCCAGGTAAAAATTGTTAATGCAGTTCTCAGGAGGTAGTGGGGAAAAAGAACATTTGGTATAATACAGTAATTAAAATATCTTTAAATTTATATGTAGGTGTATGGCTTCCTCATTAGTACGCACCGGATTTGTGCGTGGTTCTGTGACACAAGGAAATGGTTGTTATCAGCACAGATGTGTAAACAACACTCTTGAGGTATGTCTTGGAGCTTTGATACATTTGATGTTGCCTTCATGTTGTGTTGTTAGTCTATTTGAGTTGTGTATTATTTTGCGAAAACTGGATGCTCACAATTTGCTAGCCTCATCATACTCCATCCTAGGAAATAATTGATCACATTTTTTGTTGTTTTCCTTTATTTTTGTTATGATTTTACTGCTTTCGTTGTTTTCCCAATGTAGTTCTGATGGTCTTCTTTTAGGTTGCCGTGGATGGTATTTGGAAAGCATGTCCAGAAGCTGGTGGACCGGTTCAGTTTCCTGGCTTTAATGGTGATTATGATGTTCTATCTACTGATTAATTTTATTATATGAAATCATTTTTTCATATTTTCTTTTGTTCCGTGTTTCTACCTGCAGGTGAGCTGATTTGCCCTGCTTACCATGAACTTTGTAGTACCAGCTCAGTGTCTGTACCTGGGCAATGCCCTGCTTCATGTAATTTTAATGGGGACTGTATTGATGGGAAGTGTCACTGCTTCCTGGGGTTTCATGGTCATGATTGTAGTAAACGTGAGCTCCAACTTCCTTTTGTATGCCACTCTATGGTCAATTGATGGGATGAAGCTTTTGAGATGTCTTATTTGCAATCTGGTGGTGAATTAATTGAAGATATCATTTTTTGAATTTCTGTTGCAGGTTCTTGCCCTGGTAATTGCAACGGGCGCGGTGTGTGCCTATCAAATGGGGCCTGTAAATGTGACAATGGTTTTGCGGGCATTGACTGCTCTACTGGTAATATGATCTCCCAACCCCTTTTTTGGATGAAAATCCATGTTTTCTGAATAGTTATTTTGCAACTGAGGTGAATAAAAAGTCAGTTAATACACGGTCTACCTATTCATCTGTGCTTTGATTATTTTTATAGTGAAAAAGGGGTGACTTATGTATGTATCTGGTCATGTGGATTTCCTTTATGCTTCCATTTCCAAAATAAATGATGTGATTGGTTTTTGAAGTATCTGGAACGTTGCTAGCATGTCTTAAATATGTATATTGTTTTCTTAGTAATATGGACATAAATGATGTTAACAAATGTAGTTTGCCATTCACTAAACTTCATTGTATTAAATGCAGCTGTTTGTGATGAACAATGCAGCCTTCATGGCGGTGTCTGTGATAATGGAGTTTGTGAATTTCGATGCTCAGACTATGCAGGCTACACTTGTCAGAATAGCTCCACACTTCTCTCTAGTCTTTCAGTTTGCAGAAATGTGCTTGAGAGTGATATTTCTGGGCAACATTGTGCACCCAGTGAACCAAGTATTTTGCAGCAGCTAGAAGAAGTTGTTGTAATGCCTAACTACCACCGATTATTCCCAGGTGGTGCCCGGAAGTTATTTAACATTTTTGGCAGCAGCTACTGTGACACAGTTGCTAAGCGATTAGCCTGCTGGGTGAGTTACCCGTCTTTACTTATTTCTGCTTCACAGCAATGTTCTAAACTTGCTTTTTCGTTGAAGTTCATCCATCTTACTTCAACTAAACATTTTTGTTCTAAATGACCAGATCTCCATCCAAAAGTGCGACAATGATGGAGATAACAGGCTACGGGTATGTCATTCAGCATGCCAGTCCTATAATTTAGCCTGCGGAGCATCGCTGGACTGCTCAGATCAAACCCTATTTAGTAGTGAAGAGGAAGGGGAGGGTCAGTGTACAGGCTCTGGAGAGATGAATGTAACATGGTTGAATCGTTTGGGGATAAGGTTCTTTTCAAGTAATAGTTCTCTGAAAGGCATGTCTGTAAAATATAGGCAACTGTAGTTTTTCTTCTTTTTTTTTTTTTTTTTTTTTTTTTTTTTTTCACCTAATTTTTTTCATAATTTTGGGTTGTAATTTTACTAGGGCTCCATTGTAGGGAAGTGGCACGAGGTGCATGTGCCCTAGATGTAGGTGGTTGTCTTTTGCTTATCCAAATTGTCATTTAAAGAAATTTGGATGGGATTGGCTTTCAAAGTTGAAAGCTTCATGTAGAGAATTGGAATTGTATGCAAGTTGAACAGGAAAAAAAAAAGAAAAAAAAAAAAGAAAAAGAGAGAGGAAGGAAGCTTTGTATCAGAGATCAGAGCTTGGGCCAAAGGCCTTTTAAAGAAAAAGAAAATCTTTATTTTATTTGTTCTTGTTCCTATATTTGCCTTTTCAATTTCATTGAAACTTTTACCTGAATGGATCTATTGTATAAATGAAGTGTAAGTCTGATATACCAAGGATCCGCCGTAAGCCAGTAAATTGAACTTGCGATACAGAAAAAAAACGTTGTATACGCCCGATTCATGATCTATTGGGGTTTATGATGATGAAATGCGCTAAGCTAAAAACTCTCAAAATATTTAAAGAGGGGAAAGGAAAGGATAAAAGCAGAGGAGATTTGTACTAGTTAAATGCATGCAGGCCGGGAAATCCATTAAAGCAATCTCCTATGTTTTGGCAATTAATACTGAAAGCCGACATCTTTGCTTCTCTGAAACATTCGGTCCCATATTTCACATCCAACTCCCAAATTTAATAAATAAAACATTTAGTGCTCTTGAATTAGCTGTACCATCTACTAGGCTAAGTAACCAAAACCTGCTTCTGATTGTGTTCAAATTAGGTACCTTAACACCCAATCATGCAAATGTCGCACGAGAACATGTGAGGTTTATCTAGTTATTGGAGCCTATCCTTGCCAAGTTGTATTATATTATAGGTTCCCTTGTGTTTATCTCACACACAAGAATAAAAGCTCACCAAAAACTACTCCATTAATACCATGCCTTTTTTACCTACCTCTACAATTGTGCTATTTGTACTGGCACCTTATTCACAAACTTTCAATTACCAATTTAGTATTTAACATCCTTAAAACATTAAATTTCTAGCACTTTTGATGGTTGAAATTACTATATATACGTGTGTAGGAATGGATTGAAATTAAGGTTTTTCTGAGGATAACTCAAATTTTGCCTTAATCACAAGAAATAAACACAAGTCAAATTGTTTTTGATACCAAAGTGTGTACTAGTTCAAATCAACCAACTTAAGTTATATATGTGACATGCCACCCTGCTCTTTCTCCTGCTAGTCAAGTGCCCAGCAAGCATGCATACAAATAAGTAAAGTGAAAGGGAATCTCCTTCAAATTAAATGATTTTTTTTCCCTTCAATAAAAATTTTTTCTCACCAAACCAACCAACCATATATAAATTGATGTCATGAACACATAAAAAATAATCTTCATTAACTTGTTAAACTAATAGTCAATAGTGTGATGAGTATTTATTCAATCAACCAATACCCATAAAACTATAATCATTCACAAAATGAAATTAACCAACCAAGAAATGTGATCGAATCATTGAGACCCAGTGGGGCAAAATGTTATCAAGTAATCCGACCCGGAGCAAGTGCAGGTGCTTGAGGCATCATCATAAGCATAACTATATGCAGAAGGGCATGCATTCTTGAACATCACCGAGTACTGAGTAGGTGAGCAAGTCTGAGGTGTTGAATGGTCACCGGTGCAGCAAAACTCAGGCGCATTAAAAGCTGCACAAGCACTCTTACAGGCAACTACTGAACCCGAAACAGAATCCGTAACCCGTAATTCTGGTGGGCAATTTCCATTAAGGTCCGCAACACAACCCGCATATTGACAATCACCAGTCCCACGCAGTGCCTTGACACCTAAGCCAACGTTGTATCCATCTACCAAGCTAACATCATAAAAATCCTTCTCATTAGGGCTTGGTGCAATAGTGAACTCAGCCAGGCTGACAGGCGGAGCTCCACCGCCGGTGCACTTCAGGGTGCCACCACAGTCACCAGTGGCACACATGCCATTGCCTGAGGCATCAAAATTGCACCCAGTTCGAGCCCAGAATCTGCCGGACCAAGTGGGTGGAGCTTGGAGTTGGATTGATGAACCGGGTGGCAACGCAAATCCACCATCACCGAGAGTTCCAGCGCCGTTTCCAGAGAGAGTACCGGGCCATATCATGTAGCTGCAATGGTTTTCAAGAGTGAAAACCGTGGCATTGCTTATGTTGCCTGCAAATGTGACACACAAACGGAAACAATAAGTTTATGCTTGGCTATAAATAACTAGTACAGATCTTATGACAGTCATAATTTTTTCAAATAACAACAATCAAAACACCCGGAAAGGACTCAGACTGCAATATTCTCGAAAACTAAAAGACATTAATAATCAGAATGCAATATTATATATAGACCATAAAGTGATATGCATATAGAACTAAAAAGAAAGCTCTATGCATGTAAATGTGTGTAAAGCAATGGAATATATATATTACCTAAAGAGAAGAGAACCATGAGAAGACAACAGCATGATCTAATCTTAATAGCCATTTTCTTTTTGTGGGTTCAAAGAAGAAGAAGAAGAAGAAGGAGGAATAGTTAGAGTTGTTGTAGTTGGATCAGTCATGGAGTTATTATAGGGAGGGAGGTCTGAATTTATATTTTTTGGGGACCTCACTCTTTATGTCTTTTGCATTTTAATTGCTTACTATCTTTTCGTGACAATTATAAGAATTTTTTTTTTTTGAAACTAACAATTATAAGAATTTTGATTCTATTTGAGACTATGGATCTATTTTAATATTTAGTTAATTCATTAATAACTCTTTTTCTTTTTTTACCACTAACTCTAACTTCCTTGTTCGTGTCATAAATGGGCGATTTTCTAATTGCATTATTTAGGAACATAATTTTGTTCTTCTTTAATTTAAATATTTAAGTATTTTTTAGGAATATTTAATATTTTTATTTTTTCCTTTTATTGTAGTTATTATTTGCATGTTCATATTTCTTGGCCATAATTTTGTATTCCTCTTTTGGGATGAAAGCATAATATTTTTTTTATCAAGTATAAATATTAAAATTACCGCATGCATTAGATAGTAAATATAAATATAAATCCGTCATTAATTGTTATTAATTATCATAATCACGTTTTCTAAGAATATATGCAATTACTAGAAGTAATGATAATTAATAACGGGAACAAGAAATATAATCATTGATATAATGGGTAGATCCAGCTCTATTTATTCAACCGTTGCAACATTTTTTTTATTTTAATTCTTATTTATGAATTCATGTAACATTTGATGGTGGTACAGAGCAAAAGTGACCAGCAACATGTATGCCTTTAGTCCTTTTGCACTTATTAATATCACGTCATTTCTGTTATTACAGTCTTCGATCCATTAAAAAAATATTAGCATTAGCTCAATTAATAATGCTAAATGCAAATTTTTTAAAGGATCCAATGCAGCCATTTTTTAAAAAGAATGGTTTATTTTGGTAAAAAAAAAAAAAAAAAAGGAAGAAAGAGGAAAATAAAAATAATGAGGAATAGTTAACAGAAATGGGTATCAAGTCAGCAGGAAGTGCCCAAGACAAAAACAGAACACTCCCTCACTCACGTGGCAAACATAAGCACAACCTCCCAGTCCCACTCTCTCACGTCCTCATTCTTAGGCAGGTAAAACACCGCACGTGCTCCCTCCACTTCTCCTACAACTACAACTACAACTCACTACTTTCACTTCCTCCATTTTCCATCTAATCTTATTTTCCCGCTCTAATTAATCACTTGATCTTTTTCTTAATTACTTATTTACTCTAGCCAACAATCTTATAACAGCATGCTTGATTTCATTTCCTACAAATCAAAATTGCCATTGCTTTAATTTTTTTTGGTTAACTACTTGTATTTAAAGATTTGAATAGGACCACAAAAGTCTTTCAACAACTATTTTAAGGTGACTGTGTTCACTACCATTCGAATTCGAGATCTTAATTTAAGTGAGAACAGCTCCCTGCTATCTGATCCCAATAGTTGTCGGTTTGTGTTGTAAATTTAATCATATCGAAACAAATTTTTAGCATATTTATTTTTTTACTAATTAAATGACAATAATTATAAATGAAAATAATAATAGTGTTTCATTAATTATTGTGATGTATGTATAGATTACGCAGTGAATCACATTTTCAATGAATACATAATTTCTTGTTGTCTTTGGATTAAAGAAGAATATATTGTTAGTGGGAATGGGCTTGCATATCATGTACAACCCCGCGTTTTGCGTTTGTTGAAGAAAATGAAGCAAAAAAATCTAATGCAGATGAAAAAATTGCCGACATGATTGAAATAGGTGGATTAAGAAATGGTGGCCAATCAATTTGATATTTGCTATTTCAATGTAATAAATAATATGAACATAAACACAAGGCAAGCAAGTGATGGCCTACTTTCTATGAATACTGAAATAGTACAGCCTTGTCGGTCGCTAGATAAGATGGCCAGCTTCTTCAGCTTGGGAAAAGGCAAAGCATTGCTTTGCTTATTATTTAACAGTTGTAGGATAATGGGATTAGTTAGGGTCGGGAGATAGGAAGTGGATAAACACATTCATGGCGTTGTAGCGCATTACCTAACAGGCTAAAGATCCTAGTTAGAAATTAGAATCGCAAAATGAAACCTAATACAAGCCAAAATATAAATAAATAAATAACCTAAGATACTGTTTTGTTGTTTGTGTATGTTCCAACCACATGTTTCGAGTTTCCATTTTTAATGATAACAAATTTAATTGAAACCATTTGATGTTTTTGTCACTCAGGTGATTCTGATGACAAACCCAACCACTTTGTTTCTCTTTTTTTTTTTCTGTTTCGTTTAAAAGTTGCAAGGATCAAATCTAATTTTTTTTTTTCATGTAACTTCTATCCATAAATGACAACCCTGGCAACTTCCTCTTGTACCCAGGGCCACCCTTTGTCTGAGTGATTTATTCTCTATTGCTACTAGAAAAGGTGAAGGATTAGCAAAATGAAACAAAATGACATAAGAATCGAAGAAAAGGGAAGCATTCAAGAACACAAGAGCAAATAGTGGCCAACAAGCATCCATCATCATTTAGTAATCACTTGAACAATAATGGTACAAAACTGTTGTACTGTAAACAAAACAAAAAGAAGAGTTATTTTCCAGTGTATTTATACAATTAAAATTAAGATTGTTAGATTAATATTTTTTATTTAATTACCATTGATATATTTTACAGGTATTAATACACTAAAATAATCAATACTTATAATTAAATAAAAAATAATTTAACGATTCTAATTTTATCTGTGTAAGTAGAAACGTTTCTACCATAGCCCAAAAAGAAGAGTATATGCAAATATGCAATTGTTACATTTGAACTGACCTTAGGTAGCCACACCACGCCTACTTAAGCATGGGCTGGTGTTGAATATATCAGCACCGAGCATATTAGTTTAGAAATCAATTGCAGCCCAATCTATATGGTGCACTTGTGCACATAGAATAGATTTAAAAAGAAAACTGGATTGTTCATGTTATGAAGAAGGGAGATGGCCCATATAAGAAGAAAAGCACAATTTACCTCTAAAATCAAGCAACATAACCACTAGTTATAAAAGCTGCGAAAATCTGTTTCACCAGGAACGCAACTATCATATGTGACTTTGAAGCTCAGTTTACGGCATAAAATATGCGCTCAATCATTTTTCTGCTTGATGACAATCATTTTGGTAACAAATTGAATGCCAAAAATGTCATAGGAAACAAAGTTTTTTCATCATGTAAATTTTTCATCCTATGCCTTAGTAATAACACCGAAAAAATAACATTGAAACAGGATCTATCAATTAGCAATCCAATTCACAAGACATCCAACTTGAATTGTTGATCATCTTCCATGACAAGCTATTCAACACTAAATTTTCTTGTAACTAAACATAGAATTAAAATAATATTGAATTGGTAACGGCTGAAGATTAAAATAGGTGACAAAAGAAAGAAGTACACATGCTAAACTTACATATATTTTGAACCAAATGGATGAGAAAAGGGTGAGATAAGTAAATAGGGCAGTCAAGGAAATTATGATTGTAATATTTACCAAGCATCTCAACGTAGAAATTTCTCCTTCTGTTCCTTCATTAGGGAAATGGCCCTGAGTGTTAAAATCTGACAGCAACTCATCCTTGAACTTGAAGGAATTCATTAACCAAGCAGCAGCCTCACTATCAGAGGCGGGGATGTCATTCACTGGGGTACGCCGAATATGAATGTGAACTTCTGCAGGATCTACACCAAATACATTGTCCAAAAAGGTAGGGCACTGATGCTTGTATGCAATACTTACATCATAAACTGCAGTTGTATGAAACATGGAGAGTACATAAATATGGGGACGTATATATGATAAAATTATAGAATAAGCATTGTCAATTAAGCAAAGTATAATTCCAAAAAGTCTTGTGACTATGATTCCAGATACTTGTTCCAAAATTTTATTTGATATAGAAGCTACTCTTTTCCTTCCATATAATTCATGGGAAGCAAGAATCATATGCTAACTTATAATTCTTTCTTTCATGCACATCATCTTTATGGCACCTTTTATAAAACTGCTAGGCATGTTTCCATATAATCATATTGCTAACATATAATTCTTTCATTAATGCAGATCATCTTTATGCCACCTTTTATAAGTCCAGGTATGTTCGCAACTCCTTCCTTATACAGTTAATGACTGATTCTTGTATTTTCTATAGGACTGAATGATACATCTCTCATAGTAGCACTAGCATAGTTGAAAAGTTTCAATGCCACAGAAATGACTAGTATTTTAATCAAACAATATGCTTCACCCCCAAAATTATAGCCAACAATTAATTAGTCTCAATCTTTTCCCTGAAACTGAAACTATACAAAAATTGCAATGCTAATGCGACTTGGGAAGGGCTCAAGCCTACTTTCAAACATTTTAGTTGTCCATGTTACAGTAGTACAAAATCACTGTATCGTGATACTAGCTAATTGAGAAGAATAAGACATCAAGGACATTTCAAGTTTTTAAAATTCAACGATGACTATTATAATTTCACTTGCAATAGGAATTTTGCATGGTTTTGGTATGGGTGATGCTATTCTACGTATCCTACCATAAACGTAGCAGTAAATAAAATTAGCAGAAAAAAAACCTGCATCCAAGGAACCCTGAAGAACTTCCAAGCAAACACAAAAACCCCTTGTTTTCGGAAGGAGCACATTCTTCAGCACAGGAAGTCCAACTTCAGCTGCAAATTTTTGACTTGCCAGGCATTTCTTTTCACTGTGAACATGCAAATCAAACTGTAAACCTTCTAAATGGTATATTATAAATGTTATGTAAAAAGCAGAAATGTGCAAAGCACAAGCTCAGAAATCCAACTAGTCCAGATCTTTGGTTGGCAAAAGAAGGCATGATCACTTGGAGAAACAAGAGATATAGATTGAAGATAGGCTTACGTAAAATCAGTCCCTTCAGGGAAAAGAGCAAGCCACAGGGGATCTTGAGGATCTTTAAAAGTTGAAAGCATTTGACGCATTACAGGTTCATCAACTTCCCATTTCCTATCAACCGAGATGAACTCCAAAATGTGAAAACCCCAACCAAAGATGGGTAATTTCATCAAGCTGCTCTTAAGAACATACTTAATGGAGCCGAGGAATCCTTTACGCAATGCAAGATCCCACAAGTACATCCAATCAACCTCAGTTCTGTGATTGGCAATAATTAAAACACGTTCTTCTGCTGGGACAACATCCCCAGAAAATACAACTTTAGTCCCATTAATCTTTTCAAATAGAAAGGGCCACATAGATAACCAACCAGAGAAGATAAAAGAGGTTGCCTTTCTGCGAAAGTGTACGGTAGCAAACCGCGAAAAAAAAGCCAGGGGAGCAAAGTACACTAAGAACAAAAAAGCAGTAGAAACATACACCAGCAAACATATCACGCCCCGTATCAACCTAAAAAGAGTTAAAGAGCGGTGTTTGCGCTTATCAGCATTGTTGGGGGGCTTGCAAACATCCATCTCTTTCCAATACAGGGACCTCCCTTCCTGTTAAGGCCAGCTGCAATACAATAATACGCCTCAACAGAGTTTATTTATATAACATATTAATTGAAAGATGCAAAAATTGACACATAAAGCAAATTAAAACACGACGCCGCTCATTATCACACAACCAACTCAAACGTAGCCATCAATCTAACTCGCAACAGTGAAACTGAAGCTATCATCAAGACCGTATATTAAGCAAATTAAATTAAAGCATGGTGACTCCAATCATTATCAGACAAACCAACCGACCAAACCGTAACTATAATTGAAGTTATCATCGACCGAACCTAGAATTAACCATAAGTCAAACACAAGATTTCATGTAGTTCAATTGTGTTCATCCAAAACAATAAACGTAAATTACGAAATAAATCATGAAACAGAGTGTAATCCAATAACCGCTCACCATCAAATAATCTGAAATTGATTGAATCAGATCAGCATCATATATTTTGAGAAAACCAGATAAGATTAAAGGAGCAGAGAGAGGATTGAAACAAAATCATAAAATAAAAAAAAGTTTACCTCGTAACGGGAGAAGGAGAAAGTCAACAGAACAGATAGGAAGGGAAGGGAAGGGAGAGGTAGCGAGATGAATTTTGTGAGTGGTATGTAAAAAAAACAAAAAATAATATTATCATATCATATCCCATGTGGTCAATACAACGCCAGTATTTTGAATCTAAGATGCCGATGCAGAGAAAAATGCGCGGAGAAAACACCAAAGTCCTTCCACATCAGGTTCCTTTGCTATTGGCTTAAATTTTCTTTTTTTTTTTTTTTAAAAAAATAATAATTATATCTATGCCAAATGTAAAGGAGCTTCGTGTCTGGTTCCATCGGTTGGACTGGAACGAAAAAGAGATTATGTTTTATTTTTTTTGTTTTTTTGTTCTAAGTTAACTGATTCATATCCACTCGCATTATATTTCCCGCTTTTGCGACAAATTATTTCAAGATATCAACCCCACGTGCAAAGCAAACCTATGCACCCTCTTTCTTTTTCTGTCTTGGGTCTCCAATGTAAGCACATCATGAACTTGGGCTTCATTTAGATCGGTCCATTTTGTGTTAAATTTGGGTAATAGACTAACACTGTTCAAAGCAAAATTTAGCTTCCGTAATGTCAAAAAAATTGTCATGTAGATAGAATAGAAGCTTCTATTCTTTGTTTACCATTTGAAATATACAATAAAAAATTCGTACAATAAGAAGCCTCCTTTAGAGTAAATATATAATTCATTTTCTCCAAATTGGTCACCTATGCAAGGCATTGAAAATTACTCATGACATCATTTCCTGCGAAACATATAAATAATAATAATAAAAGGGAAGAAAATCAGCTCCGGAGAGAAGAATTTAGGAGGTGCGGGCGGCTACCATTTTCATGCTATTGACAAAGCCTATGTTCACTCTATATTTGTACACTTTATAGTTTATGTATACAATTTTATGTTCAAATTGGTACACGCCACCAGCACAAGCAGGATAACAAAATGCAGGAGAAGCCCAGTTCAGGCGAGCTCATCAACAAGACTTTTGGTTCTTTACATCTGAAACAAGATCATGTCCTGAAGAACTCTCGTATTCACTCAGTGCGCTTGCCTTCCTCTTTATCAAATGTACCTTAATGTAAAACCTCAAGAACAAAAGCAGAATCATGCTGTTCAATACAGAATTTAAGCCCCAAGCTATCATTCCATTGCACCCACCTTTCAAGAAATGCAGGAAAAGCACTCCAAAATGGCAAACGATATTGCATCCCAATAGCACAATTTGGCAATTCGCCACAAAAAGAAAATGTGCCCTCGGCAACCCTATTGCAATCCAGAATCTATATCCATAAACTACTGAGTATAACAACGTTGTTAAGAGTATAGCTAATACTTGAAAAGACTGAGAGAATTCTAGCCAAAGAAAGGACATTAATAAGAGAATAGACTGATTAAAGATTGTAAAGAATGACAGTTTACGGTACTGCAGGATTGTAAAGAATGTTCGAAACAAATGAAAGAATCGAGAGAGGTAGAAGACGTATGACCAGAAGAAAACCCTGCCGGTGGGTCTCGTGCCGAGTGGGAAACAGAGAAGCCATTGGAATGCAGTGGCGGTGTTGGTGCGTCGCCACAACCAACGCGTGTCGCGGATTTCCGCAGCTGCTGAGAAAAGCATGCCGATGAAAATGAAAGCAGCGATTAGCGCTACTGCCAGGCTGTGGATAGCTGGTATTGGGCCAAGTGAAACACGGCGGTTTCGGCTGAGTAAGAGGGAGAGGAGGAGGTGGAGAGCAATGGCAGAGATGATGTATATGGATATAGCAGACAAGAGAAAGGACCAAGTGGAACCCCATGTCTGGGTGATGCTCCACCGGAAATTTACTATTGATGGGTGCTCTGATAAGCATGTTTTGAAGCTCTGTAACGTAGATAGTGCCATGTTGGTACCTAAATTTGCAGTATAGCAGAATTGCGATGCTTATGGTGGCTAATAGATATTGTTTCTGTGCCAGGTAGTCAAGAATGAAATGAGAATGGGATGAGGAAAGTAAAAAAAAAATATTCTTGGTGACACCAAGAAATGAGAATGAAAGGTAGATTGGTAGAAAGCTATTAGTCTGATGGAGACAAATGTCAAGAAATGGCTGCTGGACCTTCTCAATTGAAGGTCAGCGCCATTGCATATATAAAGATTGAGATTTACCAATTTGTATGGAACTCAACTTGCAAAACGGGACTTTTCAAAGATTATTATTTTAGGGGATTTATGCGACATAATGTAGGATATTTTTTAGGGACTGAAAGGTTTTACGATACACTGTAGCGTCGCAATCCGCGACGTTAAATATTATCTATTTAGAAAAGATATACGGCGATAAGCTTTGATATCTTTATATTCCACATTTATAATTTTTAAGTTTTCATTATTTTAAAATTTGAATCGTGTAAGAAAATAAAAAATTTTGAATACCTATTTTTATTTTATTTTACACTCAAATTTTATATTTTATTTGAAATAATTTAAATTTCTAGCCACTTAATCAATAAATATTGATGACTTTATGAATAACTTTATATCACCTTGATTACGTGTTAAACTAATTTTAAGTTTTCTTTTTCTGACTTCTGTAAAAAGAAGACCAAATTAATGTTAATAAAGGATGGGAAATCAGCCAAGAATTAGCTCAAATTGATAAGTTTGCATGCATCTATTTAATGAAAAAATTAACTTTTGATTTTTCGTTAATAGAAAGGTCATGTACCTTAAATATATATAAACTTCTCTTTTAGATTAAGGACAAACAAATTTAAACCATACACTTTAAAATACTTTGACAAAGTCTTACTTGCAATTAACTTTTGATTTAATAAGACTACATATAGAGGCAATTACTTGTTTGTTGGTGTTGTAGCTCTAGAAAATGAAAGGAGGCCGTCGGTCAAATATTACTTGACGTTCTAGAAAGTCTAGTCGTTATGAAAATTGGATCCGATTAATGATAGGGTGTTCCTGTAATCCTGCTGGAAATTATTTGGATCCACGTTCCTTCCCAAAATGAGATTAATTTCCTTAATATTTAAATTTATAACTATTCATTTATTTATTACAATTAAATTAGTTAAGTTCTTGAAAATATAATCAATTTTCCAATATTTTTTTAAATATAATAGTTGAATTATATATTTTAAATTAAAGAAAATTGTACAATTTAAGGCTCCATTTGTTTATAAAAAATATTTTCCTCAAAATATTTTCCTATATTTTCTAATATTTGGTTACCAAAATAAAACAAGTCAAAGGAAAATAAGTTATTAGTCAAATGAAAATAACTTAAAAATATGGGAAAACAACTTCTCATTCTAAGAACGAGAAAATATTTTACAAGACTTGAATGCTTATCAAATATAATGAGAGAGAAAAAAATAAAAAATAAAAAATAATGTTACCATTTCTATATAGTATCCTATAATTTAGGAAAAAATTTATTGCAAACTAAATACTAAAAATACTTTTCAACTATTTTTCTAATATTGTATCCAAACATAAAAAAAATATTATATTTTTCTGAAAAATATTTTTCAAGAGACAAAATATTTTCCGCAAATAAACGGAACCTAAAATATATAGATAAACTAAATATAATAAAAAATTACCGGTGAAGTAGTAGAGAAGCTATATTTCCATCATATAGCTTCTCTATTAATCAAAAAAGTATAATTAAAAATTATTTATAATAACTAATTTTATAAATTAAAAAATTAACTGGTTTCAAAATGTAAAGTTTTTATAATTTTTGTAGATAATTAACTGTGACATTATATATGTATTTTGATATAGTTAATAAAAATTGATAAAATATCACATTTGACGAGTTTAATTTATTAATAATAAAATTATTTTTATTTTAATTTAAATAAAATTAATTAATAAAAATAAAAAAGTACTAAAATAAAAAAATAAAAAAATATTATAAAATACAATTAGATAACAAATTACCTCCCCATAGAAGAAAAATAAAAACTACACACTATAATATATGTGACATATAGGATGGAGACAAAGAGTTGTAAATCTAAATAAAAAAAAATATAAGTATTTTTTCTTTACTAATAAATTATATCACAATATAAACAATACAGCACGGCTCACATAAATTTTTAAAAAAACTTTTATATTTTTAAAATTTAAAGAAAAAATATATGAAAATTCTTTAAAATTTACGAAAAATATATGAAATGATATTATAATTTCGTATGGGTGTCAACTGTCAACCCAGTATTCACGTAAATAGGCGGCCCGCAACACCAGGAATTACCCTGTGTAAGGATCGCAGTTTCGCATTTCCTAGTGCGGCACTACGCTGCGGAGCACATCGGACGGTTGAGACAAAAAGGAGGTTAAGGAGGCCATTGGATTGGCGACAGCTGGTAAAAATCTGAGGATACCAAAACCAAACGGTACGCGCTAAACATGGGAAAGTAACTTGGCTTGGAAATTTTCTCAATGTAGAAAACTAAAAGAAACAGATTAAAAAAAAAAAAAAAAAGGTCTTCTCTTCATCGTCAAGTTGATTTCTACAATTTCTAGCATTCTCCCTTTGATTTTTTTGGATCGGTCGATCGATCCATTTTTTTTTTTACTATCAGGGTGAGTGATTCATTTGTCAATATGTTAATTGTGTTTATTTTTGTTGGATTTTATTATTTTGGTTGTGGATAACTATGATTTGATTTTGGTTAATTATTAGATTGAATTAATTTTCTACAAGTAATTAGCCTCAATTGTGTTGTACCACGCAATTGCTGAAGAGATCTGAGGATATACATTTTTTTTTTTTTTGGGTATTCTCAATTTTGCAAATTTCTTTGGTGTCATAATTCTAATTTGGAGGCTTGAATTATTTGTAATAGACTTTTCAACTCTTAATAAACACCCATTGGTTTCTAGATTTGACGGCACTGTAGAAATTCAATGGTGGCTTTATGGTACTCTGTCATCAACAATTATTGGTTCAGAATTCATCCTCAAGATCTCCCATTGAAATTAGAGTGAATTATAAATAGTTATTAATTTACAATTCAATTAGGAAATATTATTGTTTATTTGAATTTGTTCTCTGTCTTTGTGAATTCAGATGTGGTGCCTGTGTTGATTTGGTTTTGTGTTGTGAATTCAATAGGAGTTTTGAGGTTTTGGGATAGTTGTTGGGAGATGGCAAGTAGTGGGTTTGGGGAATCAACAAGCGTGCCGCCCCATAACCCCCAATTTTCTAGCAACAATAGTAATGGTGATGCTGGTAATTTTGAATGCAATATTTGCTTTGACTTAGCTCAAGACCCTATTGTAACTTTGTGTGGCCATCTTTTTTGTTGGCCTTGTCTTTACAAATGGCTTCATTTTCACTCCCAATCCAAGGAATGTCCTGTTTGTAAAGCTCTGGTGGAAGAGGAGAAGTTGGTTCCTTTGTATGGGAGAGGTAAAACATCGACTGACCCTAGATCAAAGTCTATTCCAGGTGTTAATATTCCTAACCGTCCCGCTGGGCAGCGGCCTGAAACGGCTCCTCCACCAGAACCGAATCATTTTGCCCAACATGGGTTTGGGTTCATGGGAGGGTTGGGAGGTTTTGCCCCAATGGCAACTGCTAGGTTTGGGAATTTTACACTGTCTGCTGCCTTTGGTGGCCTCATTCCTTCACTTTTTAACCTTCAATTGCATGGATTCCCTGATGCTGCTATGTATGGGACGGCTGCTGGCTTTCCTTATGGTTTCTCTAATTCATTTCATGGCGGCCATGCACATGGATATCATCAACACCAAGGTCAAGGACAGCAAGATTATTATCTGAAGAGGTTGCTTTTCCTTATCGGTGTTTGTGTTCTCCTTGCTCTTCTTTGGCAATAGATTAAAGTTGTTGTTACATCTTACTAATGGGATGTGTAGGGCTTGCCGCCAGTTTAATGTCTTTGTAAATTTGTTAGTTCATATTTTTTTTTTGGTTTGTTCTGAGTAAGTTGTCCATAATGTACACGATGTGATGTCGGTACTATTATAGCTTCTCCAAGTTTTTACTAGTTTTGTGGGATGTGATTTGCATGTTTTTTCTTAATTGTATTGCGAGTCTCCAGCATCCACGCATGCACATTGCTTGAGAATCTGAATGTTTAATTAAGAATAGTCATTACTCATTATGGTAGGATTAGTCAGTTATCCTTATGTGCTAGTCAGAGTATTTTATGGATGCTAATCAGATTCCTGGGGAGGTTATGTGCTACATTTGAAATGAATTGCTTTAGTTAGTTTTTGATGATATGTTTTGTGTCTTTGTGCCTTTGTGCCTTCAAGTATGGTAGCAATGGCCTATGGATTGTTTGAAGTTAGTCAATGGTGGCTTCATTCTTCAAAGCAGTGCTGTGTATATTATGTGCTATAGTACTGGGATTATGCTATATATATATGAGAAGAACTCAGCATGTGTTGTTTCTCTTGAATATCTTAAACTATGGAGTTTTGTTTTTCTTTTTATTTGATTTCTTGCGTAACTTCCCATTATGATTTAAGCTAGTTATTGGACCTGCTAAGTAGATTGGCTTGTATAGGCAGTTGTGGGACTACTTAGGCTTTTCTTGAATGTCATTTTTGTTGGATTTATGAACCGATTTGTTTAACCACAAGATGATCCATATTGCGATAGCATTGGATTTTTACTTTAAGGGCTTATTAAATATCCAGTTGGAGTTCCTTTTTTTTTTTATAATTGTATTTTAACATGGATTGAACAATGCGTAGCTCTAGCTCCTGCAAATCGTAGAAGACAACTCTTTTATATCACAGCGAATTTAAGTTTCTGTGAAGCATTAGGCTTTACTGCCTTGATAGCTACAGGCAAGCACCAGCCCTTCTGCCTGTAAGTTTCAATATATGGTAATATTCTATTATAATGTAGGTTAAATTAGGCTTAGATATTTGAAGGTGGATACACTTGAGGTGCATTGACGCAAGAAGATGCATCTAGTTTGTCACAGCAGATCTTAATGTGCAAAGCTTGAACCTCAACTCGGTATCACGCATCTGGGTATATGTACTCTTGCTGCTTTTTATTGTTTAAGAAAAAATTGTGTCAATTAGGAATCTGTAAAATTGGGATTGATTAAGATCATTATTGCCCTGTCTAAGTTTGGGTTCTTCGTCCTCCCCTATTCCAAGACTATTAAATGCCAATAAGTGAAGCTCTGGTTGTTGAGGATACTGAGCATGAATTGTTGCTTTGCCTTTTCTTTCCACAAAGACATGTGGTCCTAAATTGAGTTTTCAGCTGAACAATCAATTGAGTGTTTGTCAATAACATGATCCACAGCTATTGTAGAGATACTTGTTAATTGTGGCCCCTTATTACCACAAACTCTCTTTTCTATCACATGGGTTGCTTGATTTGAGATTTGATTTTACAGGTAACATGCATATTCTTGCTAGAAGCTTTTGTGCTTTTGCTTTTTCTTGGCAGCTCCTGTACATTAGGACCTTGCCCTTCTGTCCACAATTATATATAACTTGAAATATATGCAAAAGAAATTAAGAATTCTTCCAGTAAGCTTGCGTGTTCCGTGCTGTAAGTCTACGCATTTAATCTTGAAAATGACATCAGGCAATAGAATAGGCTTTTTTAGCATACTGTACTGCTAACAAATGGAAGAAATTAAACATTTAGCTGTCTGAATTGAATGTGGACATTTGTTTCTGCTTGCACTTTTAGCCCCGCTATTAGAGACTTCCCCAAGCTGTTTTTACTATGTCTATAATTCTATATATAATTCTATACGTTTGTGGTGGTCGCTAAGCTGCCATGTTTTTGAATGGAGATATTTGCTGGTTTGTTGAGGTTGTGTGGCACATGGTTGGCCCTCCATAGTGTACATATAAGCAGCGGCTAGTTTGTGCATACGAAGGCTGCTTAATCGTGCAGCTATACCTTAATAATTTTATGACCTGAGTCTATGGTTTTAACTCTTAACAATTTTACGTTCCACTTTATTAATTCCAAACCCTTTTGTCATGTGAAACACACAAAACATGAGGTAAAAAATTATTATTTAGTTCCAATTATGTTATGTACATGTATTATGCATGGAGCAAAATCAAGATTATAGGGAAGATAATTGAGTGGGTACCTAGAATAGGTAGATATATATTTTAGAAGCTTCCAAGCAAACGCACACCAAGGACCAATTTTTCAAAAGAAAAATTTCGAATTCACACAATTCAAAATAGAACAAAGAAGAATCCGTGGACCAGAGATTAGTTTTTGGTTTCATTAATGTCAAACTTATAATAAGCTTAGCTTTGGCATATCTAGTATGCTTGCAAAGTACTGTTGTATATTTCATGTACTTGTTTAGGATAGTCTGAGGCATTAGTCAATGGAACAGGCTAAGTTTTATAGGTCAAATTTGACCCAATGGAGGGTGCAATTTAGTGACCACCGACGTATGTAAGAGTAGATGAAATTACATTTGAGTAGCCAATGCATAAGGGTGACTGTATTTAGCATGTGGACAGTGGCAAAAACCATGTGCTGCGAATTTTAATAAACTCTTTTATTGTCCTCATGACCCACACGAGTCTTGTCGTTGTGGGTCATATGTCGGTGACCATCACAGTTTTCACTTAACCATGTGCTAAATAATTAAGTATATACTAATCAAGCATAATCTAGGGTTAATTTAGTTGAAGTGGAAAACGTTTCCATTTATTTATTCATTTTGTAGTGAGAAGTTTATATATACAAAGAATTAAAAATGTTGAGGTTGTAGTTGGCATTGTACATGCAAGTGATGTTGTTTTTTTTTTTTTTTTACTAACTTTGGTGGCATTTCATCAAATAAAGAGTTACAAATTTCAGTAAAAAAAATAGTGAAAATAACAGTAAATATAAACAAATAATATTTTTTCATAAAAATATATAAAATAAAAATATAAGGAAACAAACTAAAATATCCTTTACGGGACTACAAAAAGAAAAATTTCTTAGTCTGAAACATCATACTAATGCGATGAAGGAGCCGATCGGAGCAGAATCAGACTATATTCTTCAAGCATTCATCATTTTTGACTCTTCACCATCAAGATCTATCAACCCACAGCTCCAGTAGCTAGATTTGAGGACTTAGCACAACAAAAACTAGAACTACCAATAAAAGATTATTTAAGAGGGATAAACTCTGACTAGATAGAGACTAATCTCATAACTTAACTAATATGTAGTTTAAAAGCAAAAAAAAATGAAGGTGTTTAGGTAAATTTTGGCCAAAAAATGGCCAAAATCCACCCACCATCGTTACTGCACTATTAAAGATACGAAGAAAAAAGAAGAGTTGGTGAGAAGAGAAGGAGATGTAACTGATGATGTTGTTTGCTTTTTACATTTGAATTGAATTTCATTTACAGATTGTTTGGGAGGGGTTTAGGAAAGGGGAGGGAAGGGGAAGGAAGGAGAAGCAGGGGGATGTCCCAAACAAAGAGAGGGTGAAGGAGGGTGAAGGATGGGGATGGAGGGTTAAATTTAGATGGTTTTTACTCACCCCAAATTGGGGTGTAAGGAAGGGGAATGAGAGTTTTACTTTTTTTTGGACAATTATACCCTTATTTTAATTATTATGGTTTTATTATTATTATTATTATTATTATTATTATTATTATTATTATTGATGTTAAATAAAATAAATATTACTGAAAATAAATTTATTATTATTATTATTATTATTATTGATGAATGCCGACTTCCTTCAAACCTACAAGCACAAAAGAACACCTTGGATGAGCCTAGGATCTCTGATCCGTAGGTTCTCCGATGCTTAAGTTAGAGAAAGTCTATTCAAGATGAAATATAATGTGAGAT